>JAGKTI010009885.1:0-11392 GCA_018397915.1 Birgus latro
AGGCAATATCCAGGGTTTATACTCAAAAACAAACCAAAGAAAGCTTCTATTTCATGGAGAGTTAGCACAAGTCGAAGACCTCACGAGTATTGCTCTCACAGAGACTTTATGCAAACAAGTAAAAGATGCAAAAATTAAGATAACCAACTACATTTCATTCAGAACGGACAGGAAAGGTAGAAGTCATAGTGGCACAATGGTATATTTAAGGGAAGATATTGCTCCAAATGCAAAACCACTCCTGGATTACTCTGACGGACAAGTGGAACTCCAAATCATCCAGGTACAAGCACTCAATTTAGTTGTTATAAACTGTTACCGGACACCAGGTTGCTCCCCAATAAATTTCAGCAGTGTAATGGAGGCACTGAGTCATCTACTGGACACTCTGCCAACCCCAACCCCAGACATAATTTTTGTGGGGATTTCAACTTCCCATTAATCAAGTGGCTGGAAGGAATCTGAACAGGAAGCACAAAAAGAACTCCTCCTGGTTGTTGCAAACTCCATGTTCCTCTCTCAGGAAATATCTGAACCAACCAGGGGAGCACAGACATGATTTTTTGTGGGGATTTCAACTTCCTATTCATCAAGTGGCTGGAAGGAATCTGAAAAGGAAGCACAAGCAGAACTCCTCCTGGTCGATGCAAACTAAATGTTCCTCTCTCAGGTAATATCTGAACCAACCAGGGGAGCACAGACATGATTTTTTGTGGGGATTTCAACTTCCCATTCATCAAGTGGTTGGAAGGAATCTGAACAGGAAGCACAAGCAGAACCCCTCCTGGGAGTTGCAAATTCCATGTTCCTCTGTCAGGTAATATCTGAACCAACCAGGGGAGACAACATCCTTGACCTAATTTTCATCAATAACAAGGACACAGTGAGCAGTTTCTCCACTGAAAAAACAATCTTCTCTAACCACAATCTGCTCAGAATAACTACCAACTACAAAAAAACAGAACTTCTTCTTGAAATGTCCTTGCCACCTGAGATAAACCCATTCTCCAGGTTCAACTTCAGTACTCAAGTCAACTGGAACCTCATCAACTTCAACCTGAACAACAAGGACTGGGAGACGATTCTCCAAGATAAAGACCCTAATGATATGCTCAAAAGCTTGCCTGCCGTCATCTTGGAGGGATGTGAGAACAACATACCAATAAGAAGAAGGCAAGCATCTCGAAAAAGCACTATCCAGAAAGATCGTAAAATACTGATGAGGAGACGAGCTTCACTAAACTGGCAGTTACTCTGTAGGGACTCGTAGTGTTGTAAAGACAGTTTTGAAGACCGAACGGTGGTAAAGCCTTTTAAAATGTTGCATTGGAATTAAATATTGATATAATCATTAGTCTGTTGCGCATAAATTCACACAAGCAATTAGGACAGTACAGAAAAACAAAGGTTGGCTAGTCTGTCTGGCGGGAAGGAAAGACTATATAATGACACCAAGGTCTAAAGAATACAACCATGGTTCACTCTGCGGGTCACCATTACATCAGTGCTTCCTTCTTTCTCCGCGCCTTGGTAGTCTACATCAACAAAATGAAGTAGAGCAAAAAGAGTAAGGCTCCCCATACACATTAAACAAATCCTTAAGGACCACAATAAAAGTGGGTAACATCAAACACAGTGAACACAGCAAAAAAATATATAGAAAAAATCTACACACCAAACCTACAGTAACACAAAAGTAGCTGTAGTACAGTTCTCCAATACGTAATATGAAATTAATATATGTTCTATAATTCAGGGATGTTTCATAGGAGATTGCAAAACAATCTCTAATACAATACTCCGTTACATATAATGAAATTTATCTACTGATCATACAAGATGGAGTTACACACAGGAATCCAAAAAGTAACTCTAATACAACATTCTGTTAGGTTACATGAAATTAATCAAGTTTCTATATTGCAGGGAGGTGAATACAGGAACACAAACACAGCACCAACAGTGCTCCCTTACATAACATGAAAATTAATCTATGTACCAGACTTGGGAGGGATGAAGTACAGCGCCACCTCCTGTACTGAACATCTGAAATACCAGGAACAGCAAAATGCAATACCATGAATGGCAAAAAGCAATACCAGGAATGAAGGCCTACCCAAGTTATAGAATGGCTTAAAAAAAAAAAGTGTATTAATATTTTCTGACACTGTAGGCCTGACACTACATTTCATTCAGAACGGACAGGAAAGGTAGAAGTCTTTGTGGCATAATTGTATATTTAAGGGAAGATATTGCTTCAAATGTAAAACTACTCAAGGATTACTCTGACAGACAAGTGGAACTCCAGATCATCCAGGTAAAAGCACTCTACTTAGTGGTTATAAACTGTTACCAGCCACCAGGTTGCTCCCCAACAAATTTCAGTAGTGCAATGGAGGCACTGAGTCATCTACTGGACACTCTGCCAACTCCCACACCAGACATAATTTTTTGTGGGGATTTCAACTTCCCATTCATCAAATGGCTGGAAGGAATCTGAACAGGAAGCACAATCAGAACTCCTCCTGGTAGTTGCAAATTCCATGTTCCTCTGTCAGGTAATATCTGAACCAACCAGGGGAGACAACATCCTTGACCTAATTTTTATCAATAACAAGGATACAGTGAGCAGTTTCTCTACTGAAAAAACAATCTTCTCTAACCACAATCTGCTCAGAATAACTACCAACTACAAAAAAACAGAACTTCTTCTTGAAATATCCTTGCCACCTGAGATAAACCCAATCTCCAGGTTCAACTTCTTCAGTAGTCAAGTCAACTGGAACCTAATCAACTCCAACCTGAACAAAAAGGACTGGGAGATGATTCTCCAAGATGAAGACCCTAATGATATGCTCAAAAGCTTGCTTGCCGTCATCTTGGAGGTATGTGAGAACAACATACCAATGAGAAGAAAGCAAGCACCTCGAAAAAGCACTATCCCGAAAGATCGTAAAATATTGATGAGGAGACGAGCTTCACCAAACTGGCAGTTACTCTGTAGGGACTCGTAGTGTTTTAAAGACAGTTTTGAAGACCGAACGGTGGTAAAGCCTTTTAACTCTTTTTAAATGTTGCATTGGAATTAAATATTGATATAATCATTAGTCAGTTGTGCATAAATTCACACAAGCAATTAGGACAGTACAGAAAAACAAAGGTTAGCTAGTCTGTCTGGCGGGAAGGAAAGACTATAATCACACCAAGGTCTAAAGAATACAACCTTGGGTCACACTGCGGGTCACCATTACATCGGCGCTTCAATCTAACGCGCCTTGGTAGTCTACATCAATGAAATGAAGGAGAGCAAAAAGAGTAAGGCTCCCCATACACATTATACAAATCCTTAAGGACCACAATAAAAGTGGGTGACATCAAACACAGTGAACGTGGCAAAATAATACACTACAGAAAAAATCTACACACCTACAGTAACACAAAAGTAGATGTAGTACAGTGCTCCAATACATAATATGAAATTAATATATGTTCTATAATTCAGGGATGTTTCATAGGAGTTTGCAAAACAGTCTCTAATACAATATTCAGTTACATATAATGATATTTTATCTACTGATCATACAAGATGGTGTTACACACAGGAATCCAAAAAGCAACTCTAATACAACATTCCATTAGGTAACATGAAATTAATCAAGTTTCTATATTGCAGGGAGGTGAATACAGGAACACAAACGCAGCGCCAACAGTGCTCCCTTACGTAACATGAAAATTAAACTATGTACCGGACTTGGGAGAGATGAAGTAAAGCGCGACATCCTGTATTGAACATCTGAAATACCAGGAACAGCAAAAAGCAATACCATGAACGGTAAAAAGCAAAAGCAATACAAGGAATGATAGCCTACCCAAGTTATAGCATGGCTTCAGAAAAAAAAGTTGTAATAATATTTTCTGACACTGTAGGACTGACGTATCGGTGAACTTTTGCCATGAGAAGTACAGAATCACCTAAGACGCAATAGAGTGAGTGTGCAGAAATGGCTGTTCTACACCATAATTTTTACTTACATTTTAATTATACAGTTACCAGTAGAAAAACTCTTGATAGGCAATATCCAGGGTTTATACTAAAAAACAAACCAAAGTAAGCTTGTATTTCCTGGAGAGTTAGCACAAGTCGAAGACCTCACGAGTATTGCCCTCACAGAGACTCACTTATGCATACAAGTAAAAGATGCAAAAATTAAGATAACTAATTACATTTCATTCAGAATGGACATGAAAGGTAGAAGTCATGGTGGTACAATCATATATTTAAAGGAAGATATTGCTCCAAATGCAAAATCACTCCTGGATTACTCTGACAGACAAGTGGAAATCCAGATCATCTAGGTACAAGCACTCAACTTATTGGTTATAAACTGTGACCGGCCACCACGTTGCTCCCCAATAAATTTCAGCAGTGCAATGGAGGTACTGAGTCAACTACTGGATACTCTGCCAACCCCCACACCAGACATAATTTTTTGTGGGGATTTCAACTTCCCATTCATCAAGTGGATGGAAGGAATCTGAACAGGAAGCACAAACAGAACTCCTCCTGGTTGTTGCAAACCCCATGTTCCTCTCTCAGGTAATATCTGAACCAACCAGGGGAGCACGGACATAATTTTATGTGGGGATTTCAACTTCCCATTCATCAAGTGGCTGGAAGGAATATGAACAGGAAGCACAAGCAGAACTTCTCCAGGTTGTTGCAAACTCCATGTTCCTCTCTCAGGTAATACCTGAACCAACCAGGGGAGCACAGACATGATTTTTTGTGGGGATTTCAACTTCGCATGCATCAAGTGGCTGGAAGGAATCCGAACAGGAAGCACAAGCAGAACTCCTCCTGGGAGTTGCAAATTCCATGTTCCTCTGTCAGGTAATATCTGAACCAACAAGGGGAGACAACATCCTTGACCTAATTTTCATCAATGAAAAGGATACAGTAAGCAGTTTCTCCACTGAAAAAACAATCTTCTCTAACCACAATCTGCTGAGAATAACTACCAACTACAAAAAAACAGAAATTCTTCTTGAAATGTCCTTGCCAGCTGAGATAAGCCCATTCTCCAAGTTCAACTTCTTCAGTAGTCAAGTCAGCTGGAACCTCATCAACTCCCACATGAACAACAAGGACTTGGAGACGATTCTCCAAGATGAAGACCCTAATGATATGCTCAAAAGCTTGCTTGTTGTCATCTTGGAAGTATGTGAGAACAACATACCAATGAGAAGAAAGCAAGCATCTCGAAAAAGCGCTATCCCGAAAGATCGTAAAATATTGATGAGGAGATGAGCTTCACTAAACTGGCAGTTACAGAATGCAACAAATGAAAATCGGAAGCATGAACTGCACACCAAAGTCACCGCAATAGAGAACGAGATCAAAATGTTCCATGAAAAGCAGAGAGAAAAGGAAGAAAACCAAGCAATGAGTAACATAAAGACAAATCCCAAGTTTTTCTTCAGCTACCGTAAGAAATTCTTAAAGGGTACAGTTAAAGCTGGACCACTCCAAGCAGAAAATGGGGAAATAACAGCAAGTCCTCACGAAAACTGCCATATTCTGTCACGGCAATACACAAAAGTGTTTTCACAGCCAATGAGCACAATGACTGTACATAATCCCGATGAATTCTTGACTGAACAAAATCACCAACTTTTTTTTTTTTTATGTGTCCGACTCTGGGCATAGGCTACACAGCCTGCTATCAAGGCTCAGCAGTCTTCCTACATACCATACACCTTTAAATGTCACCACTTTGCAGCCTCAGTGGCATACAATTCACCACTGCTGAAGTAAAATAAGCGAACTCAGAGCGAACTCGGCTGCCAGACCTGATGGGAACTTTTTCCATCCTTCTTATGCAATGCAAAAAGGCTCTAGCACTTCCTCTTCAGAAAATCTGGCCCCGATCTCTGGACACAGGAATAATACCACCTGTGCTCAAGGAAGCTATTATATCACCAATCCACAAGGGGGGCGACAGGAGTCAAACAAGAAACTACAGACCTGTAGCCCTCACTTCCCACACGATAAAGATATTCGAAAAGATATTAAGGGACAAGATCATTAAGTATTTGGAGAGCAATGATCGCCTGACAAATGCTCAGCATGGTTTCCACAAGGAAAGATCATGTCTATCCAGCCTACTAACCCACTACGAATGGCTGCTCCAAGGGCTTGCCTGTGGAGGAAATGTGGACATTGTGTACCTGGATTTCACAAAGGCCTTTGATCGAGTCGATCACGGCATCCTGCATCACAGACTCAAGGCCTTGGGAATTACAGGCAAACTTGGAGTACGGCTTCACAGCTTTCTCACTGCAAGATCCCAGGTGGTGGCTGTTGATGGACATAAATCAAACCAGGCCATGGTCATTAGTAGTGTTCCTCAAGGCTCAGTATTGGAGCCACTGCTCTTCCTGATTCTGATGAATGACATCAACCAAGTGGTTGACAACTCACTTTTGTCATTCTTCGCCAATGACACCACTCTCAGCCACAAAGTAAACAACAAGGCAGATGTCAGGAAACTGCAGACCAACCTCCAGATCTCCGAATGGGCTGATGTCAACAATATGCGGTTCAATGGGGCCAAATTTGAACTACTGAGGTGTGGTCCGAACTCGGACATAGAGAACTACACCAAACTGTATACAGGAGGTGGTCACGCTATATCACCAAGTCCAGTCGTCAAGTGCCTTAGCATTCACCTGAATGATGATGCCACCTTCCAACACCACATTTCAACAATGACAAAATAAAGATAAGCAAATGGTTGGATAGGTCCTCAGAACCTTCAAGTCAAGGGTACAAGAACTCATGATGACACTGTGGAGGGTCCTCGTACAGCCAACTCTCGATTATTGTAGCCAACTCTGGTCACCCCACAAAAGAGAGATATACAGGAATTGGACTCAATACAGAGGGCTCTCACAAGGAAAATTACAGGCATGAAAGACCTCAACTATTGGGACTGCCTGGAAAAACTGGGCCTATATTCTCAGCAGAAGAGATATTGGGCTATATATGTTTGGAAGATACTGGAAAAGCAGGTGCCTGGCCCTGCTTCCTTACCACTGCGGGCCAAATCAAATGCCCGCACTGGATGCCAATGCGAAATGCAGTCTCTCCCTACATCGGTCCCAGAGAGGATCAAAACTCTCCTCGCCTCCAGCCTTACCTACAATGGCCCCAGCTTGTTCAACGCGCTCCCAAAACATGTCGGAAACCTCACCGGCTGCTCTGTTGTCAAATTCAAGACTGAACTAGACAACTTTCTGAGGACGCTACCAGACAAACCTCCTGTGCCTGGTTACGCAGCATACTGCAGGGCAGCCTTCAACTCTGTGCCAGACCAGATCAACCTCCTGAAGGAGGACTCTCATGCTGGTGGAAGCGGTGGACCACCACAGCTTTGAGGAAGATCCTCCAGATTCTACCAAGTAAACCAAGTAAGGAAACCTGATATTAGGAAATGGAAAGTGTAAAAATGAAACAAAATGTATCCAATAATAATAATAATCATCATCATCATCATCACCTGAAGTACATTACGAAAAATGTGACTTGAATTTAAAAAAAAATAATAATCTATCTATCTATTGCCAGACGCCTTAATCCCGCACGGGGTGGCCACAAACAAATCGCCTCCACGTCACTCTGTCCCCTGCCACTTCACTACCACGCTCCCAACGCACACCCCCCTCTCTCATATACCTCTCCACTCCATCCCTCCATCTCATCCTCGGCCTCCCCCTCCCTCTCGCCCCCTCCACCTCACTCACATACACTCTCCTCGTCAGTCTCTCACTCTCCATTCTCTCCACATGCCCAAATCACCTTAACGTGTTTCTCCTAACGCTTCCCATCACGTCCTCAACCACACCACAATGCTCCTTCACTTTCTCATTTGTTAGTCTGTCTCTCCATGTGACTCCACATGCTCCTCTCAAATAACTAATTTCCACTGCTCTCACTCTTGACTTCTGTCCTTCCAACAGGGTCCAAGCTTCACTTCTATATGTCAGAGTTGGTATCACAATACTGTCATGTAACAACTTTTTCACTTCCATGCTCACCTCCTTGTTTCTTATCACTGCTTTCAATGAACCAGCAACCTTCCTTCCCTGCCGCACCCTTTCGAGCACTTCACCCTCCAGACT
This sequence comes from Birgus latro, assembly GCA_018397915.1. NCBI lineage: Eukaryota > Metazoa > Arthropoda > Malacostraca > Decapoda > Coenobitidae > Birgus > Birgus latro. The sequence continues at coordinate 8,182 of JAGKTI010009885.1, forward strand.
TCCATCCTTACTCATCACACTGCCCAAGTACTTAAATTCACTCACATTCTCCATATCCTTCCCATCCAATCTCACTGTACATTCACTGGCTTCACTTCTCTCGAAGACCATCACTTTACTCTTCCCTACATTCACCTTTAGATTCCGTTTCTTACACACTCTCCCATACTCATCTACCAAGCCTTGCAGCTCCCCTTCGTCTTCGTTCAACAACACAGTATCATCTGCAAACAACAGTACAAGGAGTTTCCAAACACTGCCCTCTCTCACTAGGGCTGCTCCAACATCCACTGCCCGACCTTGTATTTCTTTTAAAACCCCATCCATATACAGATTGAACAACCATGGAGACATGACACATCCTTGTTTCAATCCAACCTTCAAATGGATTCACTCAGTTTGCCATCCACACGCACTGCAGCCTTAGCACCCTGATACATACTCTTCACTGCCTTCAACAACTTCCCATCCACTCCATATATTCTTAATACCTTCCACAAACCTTGTCTATCCACCCTGTCATATGCTTTCTCCAGATCCATGAAGGCTGCATACAACTTCTTGCCTTTCTCTAGAAACTTTTCCACTAAGGATCTAAGAATGAATATCTGGTCTACACAACCTCTTCCCTTCCTAAAACCTCCTTGTTCTTCTCCAACTAATTCCTCAGTAATTTCCCTAACTCTGTCAATAAGTATCCTACCATATACTTTTCCTATTACACTGAGAAGGCAAATGCCCCTATGATTACCACACACTGCTTTTTCCCCTTTTCCTTTGTACAGAGGAATAATTATACCTGATTTCCAATCCTCCGGGACTCTACCCTCCTCCCAAGCCAATCTGCACACCTTCCACATCCATTCTATTACTATCTCTCTCCCATGCTTCAGCATTTCACCACACACTCCATCAATTCCTGGGGCTTTCCCCATTTTAACTTTCTTCATTGCTTCCACCACTTCCATTCTGGTGATTTCTTCCTCTCTTCTCACAACCCTCCTTCTCCCTGCCATTCCCCAGCCACTTATACTTGCATTACTTTCATTCTCTATGTTCAACAGTTCATTAAAGTGTTCTCTCCATCTGTTTACTTTTTCTCCCCTCTCCACTAGTAATCTACCATTTTTATCTTTCACATCCCCACCGACTTCGTTGGCACCCTGTCTAGCTCTTTACCTCCTTCCAGAACATTTTCTTACATTCCCTCCACTTTGCACTCAAATTCCTTCCAAATTCCTCATCCACTCTCTTACTCTCTCTTACTATCTTTTCACCTCTCTCCTCCTCACTACGTATAACTCTCGTTCGTCTCTCGGCTTCTTCGTCGCCCCTGTTTCTCATCCACTCATTATATGCTTTCTTCTTTTGTGCCACAGCCTCCCTCACCTATTCAGTCCACCATGCTGTTCCCTGAACCCCCTTTCGTCTTCTCTTCACCCCACACACCACCTCACATGCTGCACAGATTTCTTATGTGAATACCTTGCACACACTTTCCACGTCCCCCATCTGCTCCAATCTAAAGGTAAAAACATGCTGATGATGAAATACAGAAAAATCAGGCAACATACAAAAAATATAAATAAATCTGCTAAGTGAAAACTCTTTAATTATATTATAATAAATAACAATAATAATAATAATAATAATACACTAATATGTGATCTAAAAATACGAATGAACATGAATCTAACACCATCGCACACAACTCTGGAAGTACAGATGAAGCTGNNNTACCCCTAGAAAAGACCACCACCTTAGCACTGTCAATATGCCATCGTTTTATATCTACTACCATTATACATTTTATTCAGCTCAGAGTATAGTTCCCGAGGAGAAATGACTCCTGGAGAATGTTCCAAATCCATTTACTAAGGGATTCCTCCCCCCACCCCCAGCAAACTAACATCTCCTTTGGTAATAAGAATAAAATATAAAACCATCGCACAGAAAGGGTTAAAATACGAAAAGATGCATCTCTCCTCAGACTGGAGATGGAAAGTCGATTGGCAGGTGGGTGATAGGGCGCCCGCATACAGATAAAGCGATAGTGTGTAAAACAATCCCACTGTGATGAATACACTGTTCTTCGTAAATTTCTAAGTATTACAATGTTCAGATCTCCAGCAACTGTCTCTTTCGCCATTTTCACTCTTACATTTCTCCTTCCTTTAGCTTCCTGAGTCGTCTTCTCTTCCTTTCCCGAATTATATATCTGTCCTTTGATATATTTCATCTTTTTCACCTTCTGTGCTGTACAAAGCCTCCTTCAAGCTCATTTTTCGTGCCATTCACCACATATTATACACCGAATCTATTGTCAAGTTATACCATTTTCTTATGCATGTCACCCAAATCAGCAAAATTTAGTACAATTCCAAATTATAATGCAATAAACTCTATTTCAAGAGTGAGTGTAAAACATAATCAACGGAGCCGAGAATATCCCACTTCACGAGGGATCCACTGACCAAGATTCTGTCCAGCAATAATACCAGCCCTGCACCCCTGTCGTACTTCCACACTTCACCTTCCTCTTCGCTGTCGCTGTTGTCATACCTTGCACACCAGCTCTGCCACTGCTGTCTCCACGCTGCATTGACACCTAGTGGCAAGTGTCTGTCTCCCCACCCTGCTAAGCATCCCGGTCTCTATATCTTCCACTGCAGGCTCTGGTGATGAGAGGTTTATATTTCAGGATAAATTCGCTGTCGATGCTGGTAATCCGAGTTCCTGTGAGACGGCACGAATGTCCGAGTGGTCGAGGCGATGTGTACTGAGCTCCTTCTCCAACGAGTACCTATTTACATACTGCACCGAGTTCTGGATCTTCTCTTTCACAGGAGCACACTTTGGTTTCTCCTGCCGAGCCATTCTCTGGGATGACATCACTGCCGCCTGGATGATCTGCCGATCCTTCAGGATGCGACTCAGAGTGGAGACAGTCAGCCCGAGACTCTTGGATACGATGCACAGATCACCAGTCCCGAGGGCGTCTATGCTTTCAAGAATAATCATTTTCTCACGCAGGCTGAATATTTTTTGAGGGGCCATTTTCTGCCGTAGTGGAGATCAGCGCCGTCCTGCTTTTCACCTGACGGCTGAGTGGACTATGAGTGTCCAAATGTGCGTCAGCCTCTTTATGACATAGGGCCAGGGACTAACCACAGTACCCTAGGGACAGGTCAACCAAAGCGCAGGTCCCTAG
>JAGKTI010009885.1:16412-29785 GCA_018397915.1 Birgus latro
ACACACACTGTCTTTGTCACTTCAGTTCCGTTCTCGGTCACGCCAATTTATGAAACAGCGTCTGAAGAGTGTGGGAAAGGCTTGATGAAACACCAAGCGTCCGTGCGCTACGGAGGAAAAAATTTATGACTGCTGAAGGAAAAAATGAAGAATATAAAAGGGCTAAAGAAATAAGACTTGTGAAATCTCCTCCAGCCTCGACAGCGATGACAAGCAAACTAGAACGCTTTGTGAACGGCCTGCAGATGGAAGCCCCCCCCTTTTTTTTCTGAGGTAAAAACTATGGTGCAACAGCCCTCACCAAGAATAAAAATAAAGGTATATATCAGGATTCAAACTGTTTTAAAACAATAACAATTTTTCAAAATCACACAATGGCAAATGCTCCAGCCGAGAGCAAAATTGTTTGAAAGAAAGCACTGCCCTGACCAGGCATTAAAGAAATTAAAAAAAGAGAAAAAAAAATCAGATTCCGAACTTTTTAAAACAAGATTAACCTGTTCTTTGCACCCACAAGTGAGTCTGTTTTCAATTTCTGAGGAAGACTGGTTGGAAAGAAAGTGTCGACAGCAAATATTTTCCCAGCTTATCACTTCACACACAGGGACTTTGTTGGTTCTGAAAGTCATTTAATCTGAAGAAAAATGTGTATTGGATGCACAGTTATTCCAACCAATTAAAAAATATATTCTGGCTGCCCTATACGAATTTTTCTATTTTGTTCAGACAGATTTCAGGTGATTTTATGAAGTTCTAAGAGGCCCAGCACGGCAATACTGTTACAACTGACACAGGGGTTGAAAGGGGAAAAATAAAATAAGATGGGGCTGAAAATAAAAACTTCTGAACTGTATTTCTGTTAACCTCAAACGATTAATTCGTATATTTGTCGTGTAGCCATGCCTTTCTACTTTCAGTCAGGGCTGCCTAGTATTAATAAACCGGGCAACTGCACTTATTATCGCTTACGTTCATTTTTTACTCAATGTTGCTAACTGTCACTGAACTCCACGTCATTCCAGCGTAATCCGCATTTCATCTCTCTCTCTCTCTCTCTCTCTCCCTCCATTTTTGGGGTGTTAATCTGTTTTACCTATACAACGAAGAAGATGGCCAGCTCACATCCCTTTTTGCGTTTTGACCATAGTAATTATATCCTCTATTTTCGTCTGTTCCTTTGTCCCATAAGCCCTCTATTTCTCTCCCCCTTTTACAACCAACAGAATCCTCTACATATTTCTGTGAGGACTAGAAGGCTAAATACTTGGTACTACTCCAAGTTTCTGGTCCTTAAGTTGGGACAAGGAGGATGAAATGAATCCCCCTTATATAAGTTACGGGTAGGGGAGAATACAATTTACTATTAAAACATGAACAACCACTTTTTATCATAAGACGTCTTTTATATATCACTTTTATTACCGTCAGACGATTCTATTCTCAGCTTAAGACCCTCGTAGTGCGGTGGTCAATCCTCCTCCAATAGATCCACAAGACGAACCGATATTCAGTTCTGGGAGAAAGTGTTGCCATAGTGTGCTCAGAGGCTACTAGATACAGTGGGAAGAGAGTAACATAACCTCTTCCAACGCTTCAAAACAACAGCCGCCTTCTTCAAACACACTGGACTGTCTTTCAGCAAATTTGCACGTAATTTTAAAGAAAGCTCTCAGTACATACTAGATACTGCACATTTAAAACAATAACAAAACCTATTCGTGAAATCCGCAAGACAAATCACTGTTCAATTGTTAGGAAATGAGACGTGTTAACCCCTTCACTACAATGACGCCTTCTGTAATTTATTCTCGTTAGCTACAGACGATTTTATTACTCCTAAAGATGGACAACTCCAGCTCGAAAAATCTCTTCAAAGCTAAGTCAACTCGCCTACTGATGGCAAGAGTAAAATGGAAAGCACGTCAACTGGCTGCAGGTGTTCAGAGACTCCTTGTTACGGTGGAGCGAGAGTGAAATACCTGTGTTGAGGTGTGCAACAAGGAGGGCAAACACAGGTGACGGGGTAGTGGAATCCGGGTGAGTAAAATTAACTCTTGAGGTGGATATAATGTGTTCTAAAATATAACACATTTGTTCTAACGACGAAAATGCCTAACTCTTTCTTATTTTCTTTGGCCCCCTCTGATGGCCAAGTGTAGTCAGATTGAAGAGTTGATTTGGCTAGTAACCACAGAGACTCATTATAAATAAGATCGAATTTCATGCAACGACTTGGTAATTAAGTTATGGAAATGGTCCAGTTCCGTCAGGTAAAAGCAAACCGACTTTAGTATACTGAGATGCTACTTGTTGTGCTGAAGTGAAAGTAAGACAGCTGACTCTAATTCTTTAAAACAACAGCTTTTTACACGTACAGAACAGCCATCTGAAAGCACACTTACTTAAAACAACAGCCACAAATATTTTACACCCACAAAACAGACGGCTATTCAATTTAATGAGGAAACGATGCAAAAGAAAGTGTTGCGAGGCTCCTTGTTACGGTGGAGAGTGAAATGACTGCGGCGAGGCGGGCAAACAGAGGTGACGGGGCGGGCGTGAGGTTGTTCTTTCCCTCCCTCCCGTTAAGGTAATTCCCGGCTTCCGCATGTCCAGGGAAAGGAGTTTTGGGAAGGGATTAGCATCAGTTTTTTGGAGGTCTGAAGTCTGGTGTTTGCATTCCTGTCTTTTCGTAGGCTTGAAAGACGGGGAAACAGCTGAGCCATGATAAGAGAAAAAACCTTCAGTACCTTTCATACCAGCAGTCCACAGCGTCAACCACAGCTAAGTACATTAATGACTCAGTATAACCCCCTTCAAACTGCTTATGTACTTAATGTTCCAGCCAGCAAGAACACTATACCTCATCCTATATCAGGGGTTAAATTCCTGCCCCATATGACATAAAAAAAAAAAAAAAAAAAAAACTCCCTGCCTGAGGAGCACCACGACTTCGCTGTCTTCTCGGCTACTGACCCAATCGTGACATGTCGCACCCTCTTGAAACTATAATAAAAACTGCCTTCCACTAGTATCAATTATTCTCCACTCAAAGCGCCAAATGTACTGATAATTAAAATGGCCAAAAAAAACTACTTTCTTTATTCGGACACGTTTCACACCGTTGTCGTGGAAGCCTGTTTCTTGATATTAACATTCTTGCAATCTTCAAAAGAATTCATTTATTTTCAGGGACCCGGGGTAGTCAGATGCAGCCTTCACTTGCACGTCTGGTTACTGAGGGTCCTTCCTACGTTTAATACAACAGCCTGGTGGTGGCAACGATACAACAAACAAAACGTTATCAGACTAAATGGATTAAGGATGGATACTAAATCTTCACAACTTTCTTACTAAACGTTGTACGAAATACCTGATAAAGCTGAAAAATAACTTCTAAAGGGAGCTGTGTAACTTTAATATAAGTTCTCTGCAACATTATTTGGGATTTCAATTAATATGAATTGTATTAAACGCCATTTATTACACAGTAGTGTATATAATTCAGTGCAAATACCTGAGGAAAATGTTATCATTAAGTATATATTATGAACACACAGTAGGGTTATTAACGTCAACTTAATACATATAATTTATGAACAAGAACTAAAATTACACAACGCAGGCCCGCACCCAGGAAGGGGGGTCGAGAGGGACGGACGACCCCAGGTAAGGTTCACTTTCTCACGTTTTTTTTTTTTTTTTAATATCAGTGCAAAAATATTCACTCTCCGTTGTTCAGAAGTTTTGCGCTGCTTCTCAGCGTAGCTTATGCGTACACCCAGACCCCCAAAAAAAGCATGGAGCAGACCTCTGACCAGCTGGCTGCTATGCAAGTCCAGATTAAGCAAATAAAGAAGTGAGATCATACAGATAAGGGAGATACTAATGAAAAGAGGGTGGGAGGGGGGGGAGGGAAGAATTTCAAAAAACCTTGAGCCATATAATAAAAACTGGATGTGTGAAAGCGTAAGAAAATCCCTAATACCTGACGATCATTTATGGAACACCTGGAATTATTGGACGTCAACAGCTTGCATCCTACATAGCAACGATGCTGATGGTTAGACATACTCCACCCTGTTAAAGTGTTTCAGGAATCATCGTACAAAATGTGGAGCTTGTCTTTGCACTCTCTGTTTTAATAATATGGCCCTAAAACCTTCCACTCCATCCGGTTGGAAAAAAGAAAAAAGAAAAAAGTTGTGTGTAAAGGTTAACCAGCCATGACAGCAACATTCCATACAAGGCCGCTGGACCATCCCGTAAATCAGGCCATATTCTATCTTCCATATCTTCCACTTCACCTTCATATTGTCTAGCATGCAACTTATATCTTCCTAATATCGACATAATTTGCACCAGGGTCATATAAGAGGGTACTAAGGCGTAAGGCAGAAGTCAAAGGCTGAGAAAGATGTGAAGCGAAGTCTCCCATGCCAAAGAAAATAAGGTGTACACAACTGTATATGAGAAGTCTACGGAGTCTGCACTGCATAACTCATCTCGACTCAAGATAAAATGCCATCTTTTAAGATAACCAGTTGTGAATTATACTGAATATATCATAAGAATGGGAAGTAAGTGGGCAAATTATTCAAAACTTTTTTAATCGTATTTTGTAGCATTCGACGATGTCACTAACGTAAGGTTTAGAATTTCTTAAGTCAACCCTTTGTTTCAGAGAAAACTGTTGCACAACCATTTTCTATAGAGGACAATAAGCGTGGACCACAAGATTTTTAAATGAAAGGTTGTTTTTGCATATGGATGAAAGAGAAGGCAACTTGAAATTAAGAATCCGGTGACAAAATACTGCATATAACTCGTTGCACACTATTCTCATGTAGACAAATAAAAACTTACCTCGCACACACAGTTTCCTACTCCTTGTAGGTGCAGAGACTCAAAAATATAAATGATCTAAATGTCCTTAACTGGGATGAACACAATATTATGATATTCTGTACAGCAGAAGGATTTAGACTCGTGACCCATACATTTTAAATCGTGTCTCATAAATTTAGAATCGTGACCCATAGTGTTATACAATCTGAAAAGCTGAACTGATGAACTTTTAAACTGATTCCACTGTAAATAATTATCAAATTATCGGAGACAGGTACAGTCCGGAACAAAAGTCTTCCTTCTCTTCCAAAGCACCTACTTCACACTTATTTCCTCCCTGATGCATTAAATATGAAGGCATTATCAACTGTATGGAAGAGAAACATACCAACCCTCTCTCAACTTGGGAATATTTGTCATGAGAGGAAAGTTACAAGTAGAAGAGGTGAAACAGTGGGGGAACCTTTGCACCTGACTGTATCAAGAGCTGTAAATTATTCGGCTGAACATGACAGAGTGGAAGAGACGAGACGAGGGGAGAAAAGGTAAGGAAAATGAATGGGAGAAGGACAAGTACAAGGGGAGAAGATATAAGATGAGCTAGTTAGAAAGGCGAGACGAAAAAAGAGAGAGAAGGTGAGACGAGAAGAAGAAAAAGACGAGATAAAAAAAAGTTAAAAGACGAAAAGGAAAAAGGTAATAAGTGAGTGACGTAGACAGATGCACAGAGATTGATACACAATACACTAAACAGAGAGATAAGATACACAGATGCACGGACAGATAAAGAGACGCAGATGCACAGACAGATAAAGATACACAGATGCACAGAGTGAGAGATGCACAGAGGCACAGACTTGGGTAGAGATACAAGAGAAGAGAAACTTTGAGATGCTCAGAGGTACAGAGATACATTGAAGCCCTGGGGTACAGAAATACACAGAGGCTCATACACAGAGATTTTCCAAGAAAAAGACAAGAAAACAAAGAAAAAGAAAAGGGAACAAAGATAAACCATGAAAAAGATAAACAAAGACAAACTAAGAATGGAAAACAATATAACAATAAAACCAAGACACACAAAGAGAACTAACCTGACACTATCCCCAGGCTGGTCCCTCCTCAGTGCCCTCATCACCAGCAGCAGCTCCTCTTCGTTCTCACACTCCACCACCGACTCCACCTCCTCCTCCTCCTCCACTTCCACCCTCACGCTATCGTCCATCTGCAGTTCTTTGCGGATCAGCTCCCCAATGTCCTGCCGCAGCCGCTTGTGCCTTACGTACCCGGTCACGGTTCGGAGGCTCTTTGGCTGAACAGAGTCGATTTCGCTGGCTAGAGGGCCGTCGGAGCTGGTTTCAGTGATTTGGGGTTCGTCAGAGATAATTTCAGTGGTTTTGGTCACGCCAGAATTTATCTTAGTGGTTTGGGGTACGTTAGAGCTTATTTCAGTAGTTTGAGGTATGTCAGGCTTTGTTTCACCATCTTTGAGTACATCAGAGTAAATTTCAGTGGTCTGGGGTATTTCAGAACTGATTCCACTGGTTACAGGAACTTCTGAGGCAATTTCAGCGGTCAAAACAGGCTCTTCATTCTCAGTATTTGTCTCTCGACTTACTCTGATAGCCTCATAATCATTCACACTTTCACTTCCTTTCGTGTCCTCTTCCACTGACATAACATCGTCATAGAGAAAGTCATCATCCTCGCATAAAGTGCCTGGCTCGATGCTCAGCTCCCCCCCACTATGGCTACTTGATAACACCGCCTCGCTCCACACATCTGGGGGGGAATCCTCGACGTCATCATAGAGATCTGAATCACTGTCCTCGACCCCTTCAACATCTTCGGTTTGGGCTTGTGGTGGTTCTGGAGGGGCAGCATTGGGTGAGGAGCAGGAGAAGAATCTTTCTTGATCACTTTCTACCACTGCAATTTCTTCGTCCGTCACTTTCACATAATCTCCCTCCTGGTCAACCTCTACTCTCGCATAATCTTCGTCCCCTTCCACCTTTGCATATTTCACTTCATCGTCACTTTCTGCCTTCGCATATTCCTCTTCGTCACCAAACACCTTCGCATATTCCTCTTCGTCGCCTTCCACCTTCGCATATTCCTCTTCGTCACCTTCCACCTTCGCATATTCCTCTTCATCACCTTCCACCTTCGCATAATCACCTTTTTTATAATTTTCTACCATGGCATCTTGTCCTTCAAATTCTACCAATTCATATCCTCCTTCTCGGTCACCTTCCACTTTCACATCTCCTTGCTCACTTTCCACCTTCATATAATCCCCATCTTGGTTACTTCCCACATTCGCATCTTCTCCCATTTCGTCACTTTCTATCTTTGTATTTTCTCCCAGTTGGTCACTCTCCATCTCAACAGTTTTACCAGTTTCTTGTCTCTCATTTACCCCACTGCCATTATTTCCAGCGATACATTCCGTTAATAATTCGTACAAGTTATCACTCTTACTTTCTATCATTTCCTTGTCACTTACACTTTTAATGTCGTCAACATGATCACTTGTTATTAAATCATCAGTGACACTTTTGACATCAGTATCTTCACCACTAATAGGTTCATCACATCCAGTGTTAGGTTCGTTATTTGTTATAGTGTCCGCAATCGATTCAACTTCCACGCTCGTTTCTAAATCACCCCTTGCAACAGAGTCCTTCTGTTTATCGAGATCTGCCCTTTTCTCTGTTTGTGAATCGTCTTTTACTTCCACAGGCTGATAACACGGGAGCTCCACAGACTCCTCAGATCCCAGTGTGTCATCCAGAGAATGAACCTGTGCTCGAGTTTCTAGGCAACTGGGAAAGGATGACAAGGATTGATCATTCAACTGGACTTGGTTTATTTCTAGTGAGAGCTTTTCTGAGCTTCCATACTCTTGGTTTAGTAATTCCTCATGGGACGGGAGTTCAATGTAAGTGCTTGACAGTTCAAGGCTTTCGTTATCACCAGCACTGCCTATTTTTTCGTTAACCTGAACCTTTTCTAGCGTTACAGTTTCTTCCGTATCTGTGCACAATCTCTTTTCTGGGAAATTTTCTATCGTCTCAGCAGAAGCAGTGTCAACAATCTCCAAATATCCATGCGACTGTGTTGACTGCCCAGCCAAAAGTAATGGAGGAACATCCTCTGAGTCGGAGCAGGAATCCACAGCTGTTTGTCGTTCCAGTCGTCTTTTCCTCGTCGATACATTCAGGTTCTGTACAGGAGCACCTTCCTTGGCTGCCTCTGCTACAAGGTCAATATAGTTGTCATTCTCTTTCTCTTTATCATCTGGTAATGCCGTGATGCCTTTCAAACTGGTGTCGGTGGTCGGGGTGGTGGCGGCAATTGGTGGAGTGATGCTCGTGTCAGTTCCAGCATCAACAGAGCGAGGAGGAGGAGGGGGAGGCGGGGCTGGTCGCTTCCCGGGCCTCTTGAGTGACAGAAAGGGCTCCGAGCTACCGCCACCTCTATTAACTCTCTCAGAGGAATTTTTACCTTGCTGCCAGGAAAACGGACGTCCCTTCAGGTTAAAGGAGAAAGACTTAATAGACGCCCGCATTTTCGTCTTTGAACTGGCTTTTGTTGTGGAAGCATGTGTTTCTGCCTCTGGTGATGCTTCAGGGGCTGGCGGCTTGGTGGTGCGGTCGATAGGCGGGGCTGGGACCACCTCATCTCGGGGCACTGGTGTTGGTGATTGCTGGATCGTCTCACTTACTGCCTCTGTCTCAAACTCCTTCTCCAGCTGCTCGAACGGGCTGAGAGCACGAGCCAGATCGAACCTTGACGTGTCCGCTGCAGCATTAAAGGATGAATTTCTTGACACAGTGGTAGATGAGGATAGAGAGAGACGATCAATGACAGTCGACACAGAGCTGCTGGTTTCATCACTCTCGCTCTCACAATGACCCATGGCCTCCTCTTCACCTACCAAGTCCAAGTAGAATGTGGGACGAGGAGGCAAACCCCGATTTATTGAATCCTGTAGTCTCTTTTCTGTCCACGAACTCGGCATGTTAAATTCGAGGTCCTCCAAAAGTTCCTCCAGGTCACTAGGGCGGTTGTATCGAGAAGAGGCACCATCTCGCCATCCCTGACTAGAAGCATCTTTACCATCCACATTATCATTCTCACCCACATTCCTGTAGTTTGGCACAATCTCATCATCATCCGCATCTTGGAAGTCACTCGGGGGTGGAGGTATTGGTAAAGGATCCTTCGGGGGACGTGCGGGAGACTTTCTAGGTCGTGCTCTGGGTGGCAGAGGGGGAGGTGGGACTCTCTTCCTCGTCTCCCCGACTATGAGAGGTGGTGGATGCGGTGAATTCCCTGTGCCGTCATCCAATGCTTCCTCGTCCTCGTCCTCGTCCTCTTCTTTCATTGGCTGAAGGCTTTGTGATGTGCATGTGTCCAAGTCTGGAAGCTTGCCATTGCCCTTCAGCACGCCTATTGTAATTTTCATAGCAGCATCTTTCAGGAAGGACACACACTGGACACGAGTTAATGATGACACGGCACACCCTTCTATGTTAAGAATCTGGTCCCCAGGTTGCAGTTCACCCCAAGGCACGGCAGCACGCGCGGCAGGGGAGTCAGGAGCCACACTCTGAATGAACAGCCGCCTTACACACTCCTGCGCCCCCATCCCACCATCAAACTTCAGCCCCAGGCCCAGCCGCTCCCCTGGCAGCCGGTACACCACAACCTGGTCTGGCACTGTCGATAGCGTCTCCTTCCTCCTCTGGCATTCCTCTACTACTCTCTTCTCCCTTTCTATTGTTTCCTGGTTGACGTAATCGCCCGAGTCGCGAGGGACTTCCATCTGTAGCTTGACGTGCGCATCGAGAGCGACCGTAGCAGTATGGTCGAGGTGAATGCTGGCGTCTGTGTTGCTCCCCACCTCCACCACCGTGACGAACCCTCGTGGGGCGGGCCGGGGAACCTGCTGGGTCGCGCCCCGCCAAGCATGGCATGTAAGGCCGGACGGTTTTTCGCCATCTCTCTCCACCTCCACCACTGTCACGAATTGTCCCTGCTTTCGTACCTCCTTCGTCAGCACTCGGGAGGTCTGGACGAGAGTGGGGTCGGTGATGTCAGGGACCTCACAGCCAGCTCGTACTTCTGCGTGAGTGGTGCCCCCTCCATCACCTGCGTTGGGAGGTCCACCGCCACTCAGGGGGCACTGCTCTGATCCACCGCTATCTGGCATTTTCGTATGCAAAACCTAGTGTCCAAATCATACCGAATATAGTTTCACATAAAGCAATCAGTGTTTCCCTATATCACGACAAATCTACCAGGAATGAACCACACTTCATAAACACTGGACACAAGCTATTAACAACTTATCACCACGCACTTCAGTTGGGACCAATAAACGCTGAACTAGTTCGTCTGTGTGGAGGAGTGAAGGGGAGCACACACGTGTTGAGTGGAGGTGCATGAGAGTGGCAGTACCCGAGTGTGAGTGGTGGCAGAGGCGGTGAGAAAAAGGCAGTGTTGTTGTGGTGGTGTTACTACTCAAGACAAGCTGCCCCGTCTCGCCTCGCCTCGCTGCCCCTGCAACACAAAACGAACACTTAGATCATCACCCTACACTCGCTCAGGAACACCCCTAAACTATGTCAGACATAAGAGGATTATCACACAAAGCAGAAGACAACAAGCGGCTCTGGGAATGTGGTTTATACGAGCTCACTGTACTGTGCTAGTAAGCCACTTTCCGCATTAAATCCAAGTAAAAAAAAAAAAAAATCGGGTAACAGAAAAATATAACAGATAATGTGTACTAAGAGAAATATACAAGAAGAAAATAACAAAATGCAAATGTAAGAAACCATAATTCTAACCATCTAACATAACCATCTCATTGTACCAAGTGGCATCCCAAACATGAACTATGAGGGTGCCAACTAGTGCCTTACAATTCCTGACTATGGCCCGTATTTCTAGATGCCCTAGGAGATACCAAAACGCTTCTTCCTCAGCGACATATTCTTCATATTACACCTTAATTAATACTCGTTTTATATATATCACTGAGGCAAACTGTGACTATACTAAATATACAGTATATATACTGTACATAATATACTAGAGAAAGTACGGTGTAAGATGAAAACTGAATCACTATGAAATCACCTCCGCCAGAGAGAATACGTTCCTAAACACTGATGGAGTATAGTTCGGTATGCCGCACGTCGCCACCCAGGCATACATCAGTCCTACCACAGTACTGATTCTTTTTAGCTCAATGATGCTGTTTTATTTTTTCCCCTCGTTCCATGGTTACTTATTTCGCACTCCTCACCTAACTACGGGAAATCTCTCGTAGTTCAAAGGTTACTGAAAGTCATAATTATCTAACCCCTTAGGTTCGACCAGTTTTCTCTTAACTATGTGAAAATGGTGAATATAGTCAAACATCCTCGTACTCAAGGGATGATCATCATTTATCACCACTATTTCGCCCGACTCGAAATTGGTGTTTACGCTTATTCTTTACCACGCTGCATCACACTTTTATACATTTTTTTTTTTTTATGCATGGAAGAAGGAACCAGAGTGTGTCTTGGTGTAAGCGTGTCAAGGATATGAAAACTCCACCTAAACTCTTATAAGATGTCCATAAAATATCTCAGCCTATTGAATAACATACGCTAACTTACAAGAATTTTACTAAAGGAAAGATGCAACTTTGGTTCTAGAAAGATAAAAATACAAAGGTTTCTCTGTCTTAAGTATATTAGCAGTTAGCATACGTATACTTGTAGTTAGCAAAGTCATAATGCTGTATAAGTTACTACCCTACTTCGATCATACTTCAAAATGCCTCACTTTACCAGCCACACACCTCACACTGCCAAGCTTCACAGTGCCATACATACCAACAACAACACACTGACACATCTCACATTACACACGTCACACTAATTAACCGCATACTATCATACCTCACACACACTGCTAATTCGTACCATAACTCACACTGCCATGCCTCACAGACATCACACAGTTACTTCTATCTCCTACAGCACTAGTATCTTTGTATTTTTTTTAGTACTGTATACCAAGGATCAGATAACCAACAGACGCCCTGTATAATTTCCACCTGTGCTCACTAATCCATTCACTTGTTACATTTTCATTATAACTCCCTGATGGTTTTAATTTTCACCTTGATTCCCACCAGATCACCCAACTGTGGCACTTTTACTCTATCCTGCAGTACTCGTATCTTAAAGGACTATTTTGCATCCTCTGCTCCACACATGTCGCACTTCTATCATAACCCCAGACGTACCTAACAGAACTCTCAATCCCCACCAACTCACACACTTTCACTGTCTCCTCTAATCATGACGACAGAAATCTAAACCATTTCATTAAAACCACACTATTTAACTTAGAAGTGGTCTTTCCGCCTCTAACTTCAAAACACTTGTAGAACTAATTTCCGTACTGATCCTCTCCAGTCCATACAGCTGCCACACGTTACTTATACCCTTAACCAGCTCACGACGACAGAAATCTCAACCACTTGATTTGGTTAATACAAGATTATTCTGTTAAGCTTAGGAGTACCTCTGCGTCCTTTAAGGGTAAACCATTTGTAACTGAAAGAACAAATTTCCTTCTTGATCCCTACCAACACACACAGTTGCCACACATTATGCTCTCTAAAACTTATGCACACACTCTTGCTGCACTTTAATGATGCCCTTAAATTGCTGTAACTAAAAGGACTACGACCCAATTAAGCGTCATTGGCAAAAAAAAGTGTGGTGTAATGCGAGAAAGACTGGAGTAATTCGGAGTAAATGGTAACGAGGCCAGTGGGAGGCGTGACGGCAGGAAGTGGTTACGACTTAATTATACTGCCGAGTGTGGGATGTCTGAGGCCAAAGGAGTGTGTGGGTGTGTGTGGGTGTGTGGCATAGGAAGCAGTGTGAGTGCTTGAGGGAATGTGAAGGGTGAGTGAGGGAGTGGGAGGGACGTCTGAGGGGAGTGGAAGGCATGTCTGGTGATGTACTGAGAAAGAAGGGGGGATACCAGTGACTGCATATATCAGAGGAGTAGGATGAGTGGGTGTCTGATGCAGTTGAAGGGATGTGTGATGGTGTGGGAGGGATGCGAGAAGGAGTGACAGCCGAGAAGAGATGTGTGAGGGAGTGGAGGGGATGTATGGCACAGTGGGAAGGATGTCAATGAGGGAGGGAATCTGATGTCACTCTGTCCTTACATCGAAGTAGGAAGTGTGGGTGTTTGATACAACAGGAAGGATGTGCATGAGAATGTGAGGAATGCGTGAAGGAGTGGGAGGGATGTGTCGGGGAGCATCCAGGAAATATACGTGTGTGTGTCTATGTGCTTAAGTCAGAACAGGAAGTTTGGGTGACTGACACAACAGGAAGGATGTATGAGGGAGTGGGAGGGATGTGTGATAGAGCGGGAGGGATGTGTGACAGGGTGAGGGGATGTGTGATAGAGTGGGAGGGATGTGTGACAGAGTGAGG
>JAGKTI010009886.1:0-15256 GCA_018397915.1 Birgus latro
TCTCTCTCTCTCTCTCTCTCTCTCTCTCTCTCTCTCTCTCTCTCCTCGTGATGTGCATGTATGAGAACAGCGAGTGTCATGAGTTTCAGCACCTCTCACTGGCTGCAAGCTTGGTGGATGAGAGATGTTGGAGACAGGGAGGGAAGGGCAGATGTGATGAGAGAAGCAGAGGGGTGGAAAATGGGTGAGGGAGGAATGGGGTGAGTGAAGCAGAGGGGGAAATGGGGTGAGGGAGGTTGAGAGATGGATATGGTGAAAGTGACTGGGAGAAATGTTTTGAGAATACTGGGATTGTTGTATTACTATATCCAGTGTTGGAAGCAGGCCTCTGTTGCTAGTTACTGTATTTCTAATTCTGATATCATATCTTCTGTGGTAGACAGGATCACCCATCATCCACTCACTTGATATACTTCTACCTTCCCATGACTAAACTGAGTGACAAACCAAATGTTTCATGTAGCCCACAAAACTCTCTCTCTGGGTGATAACTACAAAACCAAACTGATGCCTGGTGGTGTAGTGGGTTAATTTACTTCAGTGAGATGTGGTCCATAATGGTTTACATTTGAGGGATGACTGGGGTTTACTGCTCACATGCTGCCACTCAGAGGTAAGAGAGACTGGACACCTTCCTTATGCTCTTTCCAACTAAATATCACCCAGTTCATTTTCATCCCATTAGAGGTATAGGGGCCTTGGTCCCACTTTGAGAGGTCCATAAAATAATATAAAAATATACTTATACCATCTTTTACACTATTGCAGATATGATGAGATACGGGAAACCTTACTACCTAAAACATAGGTAAGAACTTGACTTTGGTTCATTTTTTTTTTTTTTATTAGAGGGAATAGATTCATGGACTCATAGGCTTTGGTTCCTTTTCCTTCAATTAAAAAAAATGGATAGGGAATTTAACCTACAGTGCATCCTAAGTGGATCCTTTACATGATTCTCTTCAGGCAGACTTTGTGCATGTCTGTACCTGTTGATGTTTACATTTAAAGACTTGTGACCATGATATACTACTTACACTCTTACACTTTAATTTGGTCTAAAACTGCCATATCTGTCTTGAATGCTGAGTCATAAAAAGACTAACACTGGAATATAATGCTAGTGATGAAGATGTGCTATGAAAAGAAGGTATAGCTATAGAACTGACATTTTCTCCCACTGAGGTGTATAAAGTAAGATACAAAAGTCAAAATCTAGGTCATGTTAAGGTGAAAGAGCTGCAGTACAGAATGTGTGGGTTCTGTCGCTTGATGGCACTCTCCATGCAGCACCTTCCCCCACATCATCCTCAGTATGCCTCTGGACACTCTTCCTTCCACTTCATGCCTGTGACTCTCCTCAGCCAGTCATACTCCTCCCTCTTCTCAGTATGCCCAAACCATTTCAGGATAACAGCCTGTATCATTTCTCTGATGTTTCTTATGCCAAATAATCTCTCTTGCAGCACACTTCTACAGTTCTGTCAATCACTGAGACCCTAATAATCCATCCCAACATTCTCATTTCTGTATAATCCAGTCTGCATGATTCTTCTTTTTATACTTTTGGACTCTAAAATAATCTGAAATCCAAAACAAAAATGTCAAAGAGGTGTTTTGAGATACAAGGCTGAGGCAGTCATATTGTATCATTTATAAAGGCTCCAACATGCTTGCATGCATTGGCCTGGGTCAAGGAGGCTCTCCATGTTGCTCATTCTCTGGCAGCCTCCCTGTTCAGTCCAATATCCCTGAAGTCACACTCTATGACCTTGTCCCAGGTCTTCTTTGGTCTGCCTCTTGCAACTCCAACTCCAGCATTCACAATTCCTATCTTCTCTACCCACCTCCCATACTCCACCCTTCCAGCATACCCAGGGCATCCCAATCCACTCATCCTCATCATTACACCAACACATTCCATTTCCATCCTTCCTCTCAACTCCTCAATCAATCCCCAGTCCCCCAAGGCCTCGCATTCAGGAACACACCACATATCCATCCATGAAAAGTAGGTTTCAAGCCAATCTGCCTAGCATTAAAGTCATGAGGGTGTGGCAACAAATATGAGTAAGAAGAATGAGAACACCATGAACAAACTGAGAGAAACAGAACATTTTCCTTTTGAAAAACATAAAAACTATATTGAGGATGTAAAGCAATATGATTCTGCTTTTCTGATGTGAACTACTGTATGACTCAAAAACTGATGATATGGAAGACTACATTTACAGCAAACAAAACTTCCTGCATACAGCTCATGGAAAACTTTTTTTTTCTTTTCTTTTCAGACAATGATATGGTGTAATGGGGATTGTGGTAGGTCTTCCTGCACTGTAGCTTATCTCTACTCCTGCTGGACATCACTCCCAAGACCTCTAATTTCACCAACTGATTTACTGAATGAATTTATCACCAAAAACTGTTGTCTACAGCAGTATTCATTAAAAGAAAAAACTGAATATAAATACAAAGTACATCCATATTCATGTAGTTCACTAAATGGAAAATCTAATAACATTAGCACTATCTTTAAACTTTTCCTTGCTTGGGACACAAATTCGTGTATATAGTATTTTCGCACAACTATTCTCTGGGCATAAAATCACATCCAAAAAGGGGGAAAGACAGCTGGGCTAGAGTGGAAAAGGATCTTCTAACCCAGATGTCTTTCATTTTGTGTGTACTGTACATGATCTTGCATCCAAAGAATGGTCATAAAAAGACACTTTGGACACCATTTCATGTTCAAAGAAAGGGAAAATGCTAATTAATTAAGAGAACCTTTAGATATTTACTGCATCAGCATAAAATGACATAAAGTTTACACTTTCATTAATTAGCTAAATGAACCCCTTGACATTTAGTGTCTCAACATAAAATGACAATGGCAGTGCATGATGAGACAACAGTTCCATGTGCACAGTGTCATGTACAGCAATGAGCAAGAGTTCGCCATCACTTCTTTCCTGGCTGTGGCAGCTGAAGGTGCTACCATACACAAACTACCCGTATTTTTATGTGATAGTAGTATGAAGCACAAAACTAATGAGTATGGGAAGGATATGTGATAGTAGTATGAAGCACAAAACTAATGAGTATGGGAAGGAAGGACATCCTCTGTCATTAGGAGAGGAGTGGAGAAATATGAAAGGCAAGACACAATGCTGGTAGAGGATTGCTGGCATGCTCTACCGGCTATTTGTACTGAGTATTAAATGCATGCTTCAGAGCTGTCATTAATTACTTTCTTTTTTATTGTTATCAAAACACAATTGTTCCATTCTGTGCCAACCATCTTGTTCACAGATTCACACCATTTAACAATCCCCTCTAACTGGCAATGATAATGTTCTTCCTACTGATAAAATGGTGGCTTGTGTCACACAGTAGATTCATACTTATGTTCATATTTATTTACATAATTCACATTGACTTTCCATGATTCTACAAAGGAGGTTAAGAAGGTGCAGATCTATGGATCAGCTGGCTGGTGTGGGGTACTGTAGACAATGGTGTCCTCTACAGAGTGAGATCAAGAGTGAATGGAAGGTTGAAGATCAAGCACAAATTAACTAAAAAGTTAATGTTCTAGTCCTCTGGCACTCCTATAGTCAGTTTATTTTCATCTGAAAGAACCAGGTCACTCCCACAACTGGAATACAGTAATGAGTAATGGTCCCATGAAATATGATGAGTCTCATGATGGGCCTTAGTTATGAGGAAGGAATGAGCTTACTTTGGTTACCTGTCAAATCCATCCTCTGATATGACTACCCTTGGCCACCAGCTGAGCTGGAAGATGTTAGGAATCTTTGTCAGGTTAGGTTAACTAGGCTATAGTGAGTGCATTGTACAAGTACAGTAATCCCTCGATAATTCAATATAACAGAGCCAAAGGCATGTCCAGAAAGTGGATCCGTTTGGATAATGGACTTCTCCCTTGGCCCCCTTTCGTACATAACCTAACTTTGAAAACCATTATAAATGGCCACGACAGTACATTGTACAACATGTGTTCCTGTTGTTTAACACTACTGTATGTGGTCAAACAGACCTATAAACCACGGCCAAGCAGTTATGGTACCATGGTCAAGCAGACCCATCAACCACAGACAAGCAGTCACCTCTGCAGGCCCATACCCTGCAGCGACATGAAAAAAACATTTTAAAAATGGCCCAGCCAGGTGAAAATGTTTGCATGGCCATAATTTCCACCCAGATGCAAGGATTTTATCCAGATAAAATGGAATATGTATGAGTAATAGTTTCAAACAGCCAGATCATAGCGTCTGGATAATGGAATGTTTGGATAACGGACGTTCGCATTATTGATACATAAAGGGCCATAGTCTAGGTGGCACATGGAGCTTTGTAACATCTCTTCCTTAGTGATTTCTTCTGTGCATTATACCTCAACATCCCCTTGTATGTTACTGAAGCTGTGTGTTTGCTGTTAATGCCATAAATAACAGACAACAGAATGTTAGAGGGTAATATGCCAAACAAATTTCAGAAGAACAGTTGATATGAAGCCATGAAAAGCACTTAAAATTGACCAGAATTTTCATTCATGGCAACAAGTGCTGAGCTTAGGAAACCTGGACTGAAGATGCGATGTATTATGCCTTGAGACTCCCAGGTTTATGATCCTATTTTGTACTTCTTTTACACTAATTTGACCTAAAATTGCAATCTCTTTATCTTGAAAAATGTGAATCGTAACAAGAGATTAACAATTGATTATGCAGCTAATCACAAAGTGCAACAAAAAGAATGTAGAGATAATAGCACTTTTTCTGGCACTGAGCTATGTGAAATAAGCTGCAAAATGAAAAAAATCTGGGCCAACTTAAGGTCAAAGAATTAAGGTCAACTTCAGAAGCTTTCTACCTTCTTCATGTGGCATGACTTCATGAAATATAAGAATTATTGTAAAGCCATATTTCAAGAAGCTGCTGGGTTGGCATAGGATGCTTCTAGCACTTCTCCTTGGCAATTTACTTTGCATACTGTACTTTACTATTCTCCTGTATGATATTTGTGTCTTAATATCCCTTGTAGATTGCATAAGTAACATACATGGATCTGTTAATGCACTATATGCTGAAATCATCCAGCAAGGATAAGGTGGTATTGGAGTGGGATGCCTTCACATGGTGGCACCAATATGACTGGGTGACTCCACTGCTCCTTCCCTATCCCCCCAAAGAAAGGATGGTGAACTGCAGAAGAAACATGCAGTAACTTCAGTCCACTGGGTTCACATTTTAGATTAGCCTAGAGCTATAACTGATACCTCTGCTGCTAAGGAAAAGGAGGTAGGGAACCTTCTTAGCCAGTGAGAATACAGGCCTTTGACTCTCTTCCAGACTCTTTTTCAGATGTTGGTACTGTGTAATACTGCTACCAAAACCTCTTCCCATACTGATGTACTTTGGTTATCTGCCTTACTGTTCTCTTTTACTTTACAGTATTTATTTCAGTATGGACATAGTTTACATATGTAACATACAAAAGAATGCCAACATCCTTTATATAAAAAATTAATGGTATGGAGGAGGTGCCGGTGCTGGAGAGGGACGCCTTCACGTGGTGGCATTTATACAGTCAAATGGCTAGACTGCCTGGTTATACAAATGTCCTTCACCTCCCTCCCTGTCCCACAAAAGGAGGATGGTGGACTGCAAGACAAGGGTGATTTCAACCTGTAGTCCATAGGGTTCATGTCCAGATGAACCTGGGGCCACAACAACAACAAAAATAAGAGATGCTAGAAAGTCTCCTAATCTGACAAGGCTGTAAATTATAGAATACTCACTTGCAGGTACAACATACGATCAACCTTCATATACCGCGGTATCGTATAACACAGATTTGTACTTACTCGGTCACCTATGGTGTGACCAAAAAATATATACTGCAGTCGCAAACAGATATACTGCGGTGAGTTGTCAGGCGTTGGAGCTCAGATGGCTCACCAAAAGTCAGTCAAGCGTGATGACATCAGGCAAGCACTGCACTGTGATTGGTCACGTGACATCACATCCATGTGTACCCCCATTGACCGCTGGGGGCGTCCTCCAGTGTTTTTTGGTGGTCTCCGACCTCATACCTGTGTCTGAGGTAGCTACTTCCCCGGCATAGAGCATTGCTACCTTTGTCAGAGCCAGACAGGTTAGTGACCTAAACATTTTTTTATTAATGCCTAGGAACCTTTCTT
Source organism: Birgus latro (assembly GCA_018397915.1). Lineage (NCBI taxonomy): Eukaryota > Metazoa > Arthropoda > Malacostraca > Decapoda > Coenobitidae > Birgus > Birgus latro. Next base: position 6,224 of record JAGKTI010009886.1, read on the forward strand.
ATATATTTTTAATAACTTCCTGTGTATGAGTACCAGAGTGAATGTCAGTAGGGTGTTTTTTGGAGGGTTTGGGTGGGATGTGGAGTGAAAAAGGCAACTTTGGTAAATGTCCAGTCTAGGTAAGCCCTTTATAATGGAAATATATGGAACGTATAACGTGGAAAAGTATACCACAGCTTGTTATCAATCTATATTAGCTACGTTATAGGAGGGAGGATTGTAACACATTGAGTCTGATGACATATTTTTTTGCAATTTTCAGGTCACTTTATTCAGCACATATGGGATCTATTGCGGTGAGCAGGTTAATGAAGGCAGTATAATAATCCCTCATCATCTGCAGGGACTGTGGTACGTGGGCACCTGCTTTCGTTTTCGTAATTGAAGGCTTCCAACATGTTTGCGTGCATTGGTCTTGGTCACCTAATGGCAGCTCTCCATGCTACTCGATCTCTGGCAGCTTCCCTATTTAGTCCCTTAGCCCTGAGGTCACACTCAATGACCTTATCCCAAGTCTTTTTCAATCTACCTCTCACTAACCCACCCCCAACATTAACGCTTCTCACTTTCTGCATCCAATTATCATCCCCCATCTTCTCCACATGCCCAAACCACCTCAATCTACCTCTCCTCATCACAACACCAATACACTCCAGTCCCATCCTACCTCTCAATTCTTCCATCGTAACCCTAGCCCCCCCCAGGCCTTGCAATCAAGGACGCACTGCACATCCACCTAATCACTGTCATTTCTGTAGGTTTGAGCCTGCAAATATCCTCTTCCTTTACTGCCCAGGTCTCACTACCATACAGTATTACACTCTTAACACATGCTGCATACAAATATCCCTTAGCATGGAGGAAGAGCCCTCTCAGTGTCAGAAAAAGCAACAGCTCCCTGAACTTCTTCCAACCACTCCTCATGCTAGCCACAAGGGCTGGCTCCTGCCCCACCTCCAGCACATAACATGTCTCCCAGATAACAAAACTCTTCCACACACTCAAGAGACTCACCAGCAAATTCAGTCCTTTCATACCTGGCAATCTCCACATGCTCTCCCTGACACATGGCACACATGAAATCAGCATTATCTCCCAGTCTACTACTTCTAATACCATTACATCTCTTATGCCCTGAAGCCTTTGCCCAGAGTCGGACACGTTAAAAAATATATATATATATCACAAACACTGCACAAGATGGCATTACTTCCCATGCCTTTGTGACAAATCCCACATGGCCACTCTCCCTCTTCTTTGACAGTACCACCCCCTGCTCTAGATACCATCACTTTTGTTTTATCTGCATTTACTTATAAGCCCTTGTACCCCATACCATCTCTCCACTTCCTAAATCTTTCCTCTGCTTCCCTTTCATTCTCTGCAGTCAACACCAAATCATCAATATACAATATCTCCCACAGGAGTTCACTTCTGAAGTCACGTGAGAGGGCTTCAAGTACCTTAATAAACAGCAAGGGGCTCAAGACTGACCCCCGATGCACACCAACATTCACAGAAAAGTCGTCACTCAAATTTCCATTCATCCTTACCAGGGTGCAAGCACCCACATACATTGCCATAACGACCCTAACCAGCCATTCCTTGATCCCAAGCTTTCTCACTGCCTACCTCACCACTTCTCTAGAGACTCTGTCCAAGGCCTTCTCCAAATCAACTAGAACAAAGTACAGTTCCCTTTGCTTTCCTATTAATTTTTCCTGAAGCTGTCAAACAATGAATTGGGCATCAGTGGTCCCCCTACCTAGTATAAACCCAAACTGCATCTCACCAATATTGACTCTTTCTCTAATCATACCTTCTAGAACTCTCTCCATTACCTTCATTATCTGATCTAAAAGCTTTATGCCTCTATAATTTCCTCTTTCTAGGGCATCACCCTTTCCCTTGTACACATTTACAATTACACTCTTCAGCCAATCATCAGGGACAACACGCTCACATATGATCGTATTTATCAGATCAGTGACTAATATCACTCCTATTTCTCCTGAAGCTTTCAACATTTTAGCAGTCAGCCCAAACACATCTGCTGTGTTTCCCACCTGCATCCTGCCTATTGCCCTGCTCACAGTAACGGCATCAATCAAAGGCCGAGGGCGAAACACTGGATCTGCTGGCTCCAAACCTTCCCTGTCTCAGCCAAACCCCTCATTCAACAACCGGCTGTAATGCTTTCTCCATACGTCTTTAATATCCCCACTGTTCACCACAACCCTTCCTTCATCATTCTTCACACACTGCTCACCAGTGATATCCCTATTCTCCCTCTTCATCTGATCTGCCACCTTAAAAATCAAATTCTTCCCTTCCACACGATTAGGTTATGAAGTAAAAGTCTGTGACTTAGACTTTGCCTTGTAAACCTCTTTTCTAGCCCTATGCTTAGCAGCCAAGTATTCCTCTTTGTTACCACCCTTCTTCCATTCCCGGGAAAGCCTTCTTGTTTCCTTAACTGCAGCTTCTACACCCTCATCCCACCACCAAATCACTTTATGTCTTGGTGGGCCTCTTGTCCATCCACATACTGAATCAGTAACTCTCAAGAGGTTGGTCTTGAGGGTTCTGTATTGTTCCTTAACACTTCCCTCCATGTCTCCCTGTTCATCCACTCTCGTCTTCTCACTATAGAAGGCATCCCTTACTGCTTGGTTTTTCAATTTCATATTTTCCTCCTAGGTGAATGGGTCCTTAAGCACCATGTCACATATCAATACCTTGTGTTGCTGCACATACTCCTCGCTCCCTGTAACTTTAATATCCCTCACAAACCTCCTATCAGCCCTCCTGACCAAGAAATAGCCTATTTGGCTGCTATTTCCCCCAGACTCATACGTAATGTGGTAGGTGGGGGTGCCGATCATCCACCCACCTAGTGTAGTGGTACTCTGTTTTTAGGGTAACTCTACATTGAGTGGCAAGCCAAATGATTTCCTGTACACAACAAAAGCATTTACAACACTGGGTGGTAACCTTATAACTAACCAACATGTGTTCCCTACATGGCAACAAGTGGGTTGGCAGAAGGTTAGTGGCCCTCCCTGGAAAACAACTACCTAAAAATATGAACAAGAAGCCTTGGACCGGGACTGACCAAAAGATGATGACCAAGGACCGAACAAAGGACATGATACGGATTGCGACGTGGAATGTAAGGGGTGCAAACAATGAGGTGAAAGAGATAGAGATTGTTCAGGTGATTGAGGGTACGAAATTGGATGTACAGTATGTGGATTAACTGAAACTAAATGGGGAGGTGAGAGTGTGAGAGAATGGGAGTATGGATGGGGTATATGTGTGGGAATAGGTGAGAATGAGAGGGCAAAAGGAGTTTGTATTGTTGTGAGTAACAAGTGGAAGGAGAAAGGAAGAGAGTATGGATCAGTTGGCTCAAGGATTGTATGGATAGGATTGAAAGTTGGACTACATTTGTGGGCGACTGTGTGTGTGTGTATGCGCCAATGCAAGATCGTGCAAGCAGAGTGAGCGAAAAGTTCTGGACAAATGTGGAAGCATGCATGGAAAAGGATGAAAGGAATGAGTGTTTTTGATTGGCAATTTGAATGGTAAAGTAGGGAATATGAAGGTGGATGAAGTTGGTGGGTGGGATGTGTCTGCTGAGATAGATGAGAATGGATGTGCTTTAGTGGACATTTGTGCCGGGAGGGGGTCGGTGATAGCCAATACCCTCTTCAGGCACAAAATGATCCACAGGTGTACGCGGTGAGTGATGAGAAGGGTGGGTGGTGAACTGAATGAACGGAAGGCAACAACTGATTATGTGTGTGCGAATGAAAGGATGAGAAGGTGTGTAATGGATGCAAGAACATATAGAGGTTGAGGGAGTGGACTTTCTGACCACCACTTGGTGGCAGTCAGAATCAAGGTCCAAGTGAAATGGAGAAAAAGATGAAAGGCAGGACAGGAGGAAGTAGTATATGCAAAGAGGATGGAAAGCTTAAAAGCAGATGAAAAAAAAAGGCAGAATAAAAGAAGTGGAGGAGCAGTTGGGTAGATATGGAATGGAGCAGATGGGGGACATGGAAGGTGTGTGCAATATATTCAAAGAAGAAATCTGATGGGGGGACATGGAAGGTGTGTGCAATATATTCAAAGAAGAAATCTGTGCAGCATGTGAGGTGGTGTGGGGTGAAGAGAAGATGAAAGGGGGTGAAGGAACAGCATGGTGGAATGAAGAGGTGAGACAGTCTGTGGCACAAAAGAAGAAAGCATATAGTGAGTGGATGAGAAACAGGGGCATGGAAGAAGTTGAGAGATGGAAGAGAGAGTTATATGTAGAAAGGAAGGGAGAGGTGAAAAGATTACTAAGAGAGAGTAGAGGAGGAATTTGAAAGTAATTTGAGCGTAAAGTGGATGGAATGTAAGAAAATGTTCTGGAATGAGGTAAAAAGAGTTAGACAGGGTGGCAGAGAAGGTAGTCAGAGAGTGAAAGATAAAAATGGTGGATTACCAGTGGAGAAGGGAGAAAAAGTGAGCAGATGGAGAGAACACTTTAAGAAACTGCTGACCATAGAGAATGAAAGTAATGCGAGTATAAGTGACTGGAGAATGGCTGGGAGACAGAGGGATGTGAGAAGAGAGGAAGAAATCAGTTGGATGGAAGTTGTGGAAGCAATAAATAAAGTCAAAATGGGGAAAGCCCCAGGAACTGATGAAGTGTTTGGTGAAATGCTGAAGCATGAGATAGTAGTAGAATGGATGTGGAAGATATGCAGATTGGCCTGGGAGGAAGGTAGAGTCCCAGAGGATTGGAAGTCAGGTATAATTATTCACCTGTACAAAGGAAAAGTGGAAAAAGAAGTGTGTGGTAATCACAGGGGCATTTGTCTTCTTAGTGTAATGGGAAAAGTATATGGTAGGATACTTACTAACAGGGAGGATTTAGGAAGGGAAGAAGTTGTGTAGATCAGATATTCATTCCTAGATCTTTAGTTGATAAGTTTCTAGAGAAGAGAAAGAAGTTGTATGCAGCCTTCATGGATTTGGAGAAAGCATATGACAGGGTGGATAGACAAGGATTGTGGAAAGTATTAAGAATATATGGGGTAGACAAGTTGTTGAATGCTGTGAAGAGTATGTATGAGGGCGCTAAGGCTGCAGTGCGTGTGGATAGTGAACTGAGTTAATTTTTCTACTTGAAGGTTGGATTGAAACAGGGATGTGTCATCTATGGTTGTTCAGTCTGTAAATGGATGGGATAAAGGAGATACAAGGTAGGGCAGTGAATGATGGAATGGCCCTAATGAGAGAGGGCAGTGTTTGGAAACTCCCTGTACTGTTGTTTGCAGATGATACTGTGTTGTTACGTGAAGACAAAAGGGAAGCTTCAAGGCTTGGTGGATGAGTTTGGGAGAGTGTGTAAAAAACGGAATCTAAAGGTGAATAGCTCGATCGGTAGAGAGTTGGCTTGCAGTCCCGTGGGACCCAGGTTCGAATCCTTGCTGGTGCAGAGAACAGTTTAAGGATTTGAATTTCATTAAATCAGGCTTTACTGATCTACCAGAAGACCCGCCGACATGTCGTAAAAATAACCCCGCTAATACCAATACACCAGTCCTGTATGAGACAGCCCTAGCATGTATTCAATATGGATGGTGGGTGTTAAGCGCCGAAGTGGTGACATGTAGAGGTGTATGGTATGTAGGAGGACGACTGGGCCTTGATAGCAGGCTGTAAAAGCCTATGCCCAGAGTCGGACACATAAAAAAAAAAAAAAAAAAAAAAAGAATGTAAGGCAGAGCAAAGTGATGGTCTTCGAGAGATGTGAAGTCAGTGAATGTACAGTGAAGCTGGATGAGGAGGAAATGGAAATTGTGAGTGCTTTTAAGTACTTGGGTAGTGTGATGAGAAAGGATGGAAGTTTAGAGGGTGAAGTGCTCGAAAGGGTACAACAAGGAAGAAAGGTTGCTGGTTCCTTGAAAGCAGTGTTAAGAAACAGAGAAGTGGGCATGGAAGTGAAAAAGTTACTACATGACAGTATTGTGATACCAACTCTGACATATGGAAGTGAAGCTTGGACCTCGTCAGAGGAACAGAAGTCAAGAGTGAGAGCTGTGGAAATGAGTTATTTGAGAGGAGCATGTGGAGTCACATGGAGAGACAGACTGACAAATGAGGATGTGAAGGAGCATTGTGGCGTGGATGTGGATGTGATAGGAAGCATTTAGGAGAAACGCATTGAGGTGGTTGGCCATGTGGAGAGGATGGAGAGTGAGAGACTGACGAGGAGAGTGTATGTGAGTGAGGTGGAGGGGGGAAGAGGGAGGGGGAGGCCAAGGATGAGATGGAGGGATGGAGTGGAGAGGTATATGAGAAAGGGGGGTGTAAGCTAGGGGCAGGGCATTGAAATGGCGGGGGACGGGATGACATGGTGGCGATTTGTTTGTGGCCACCCCTTATGGGATTATGGCGTCTGGCAATAGATAGATAGATAGATCATACGTAATCAACCTACTCTCATTTCCTAAAACGTGTGTTGCACACAATCATGTTCATTGCCTCCCCAAACTCAAGTATCCTTTCCCCTTCCTCATTTCTTGTACCAAAAGCACATCCCCCATATCCTTGAGCTGCTTCACCTACAAGACCATTTAAATCATCCCCTAATACTACAGTCTCATCATCCCCGATACCACTTACTACATGTAATGTCATCCCAAAATCTATCCTTCTCTATCTCATCCGAGCCTGCCTGTGGAGCATATGCTGTTACAATTGCAAACATCATCCCACTGAACAAAATTTTCACTTCCAATACCCTATCACTTACTTTTATAACATTCATGACATATTTCAAACATTTCTCCCTAACCAACACACCTAGACCTCAATATCCATCTATCCTACCCTGCTCCTTGTACACATCCCACATCCACCCACCTCCAACTCATCATCTCAACCACTTCCCCCAGTCCACCCCTCAAACTTCCCACATTCCACGAAGCCACTCTGATCCCCCTGGGTGATTTAATGTCTCCAGGCTTGCTTTGAATTCCATTCTTTAACTTGGTCATAATCAGTAAAATAAGTAGGGGAGAGAAATGCCATAGACCCCACCTACTGCACTGTCCCAGGCCTAAGCAATGGATCTGGGACCCCTAGCCCACCAGCCATGACCAGTGGCTGCAGTAGTGGCCTCAGGACACCCTGCCGGGATAGCTACAGGGATACCCTCCAAGCATGCCTTGGTACTGTAACTACCCCGCCATTATGCAGCCTTCTGGGGCGCTACCCCCAGGTTCGGGCCTCTCCCTATTGGGCGGAAATGGCAGCCTGGAAACTGCAATGCCTTGTGCCCTCTAGCACAGGTTCAAGCTCCATCTCACCCCAGCCTCACGATCTATACTGGTGGAGCCCATCACTATCTATCTATCTATCGCCAGACGCCATAATCCCGTAAGGGGTGGCCATTTGACTTTGAGTTATTTGTTTTATGGGGATGGGCACTAACCCTCCACCAACCCACTTGTTGACACGTAGGGAGCACGTATGGTTTGGTTATATGGTTACCACCCAGCGTTGTAAATGGTTTCTTGGCTTACAGGAAACCATTTGGCTTGTCTATCTATCTATCTGTCTTGCCAGATGCCTCAATCCCGCACGGGGTGGCCACAAACAAATCGCCTCCATGTCACTCTGTCCCCCGCCATTTCACTACCCCGCTCCCAACTCACCCCTCCATCTCTCATGTACCTCTCCACTCCATCCCTCCATCTCATCCTCGGCCTCCCCCTCCCTCTCGCCCCCTCCACCTTACTCACATACACTCTCCTCATCAGTCTTTCACTCTCCATCCTCTCCACATGCCCAAACCACCTTAACGTGTTTCTCCTAACGCTTACTATCACGTCCACATCCACACCACAATGATCCTTCACTTCCTCATTTGTTAGTCTGGCTCTCCACAGGACTCCACATGCTCCTCTCAAATAACTCATTTCCACCGCTCTCATTCTTGACTTCTGTCCTTCCAACAGGGTCCAAGCTTCACTTCCAGATGTTAGAGTTGGTATCACAATACTGTCATGTAACAACTTCCATGCTCACCTCCCTGTTTCTTAACACTGCTTTCAATGAACTGGCAACCTTCCTTCCTTGCTGCACCCTTTCAAGCACTTCACCCTCCAGATTTCCATCCTTCCTCATCACACTACCCATGTACTTAAATGCACTCACATTCTCCATATCCTCCCCATCCAATCTCACTGTACATTCACTGGCTTCACTTCTTTCGAAGTCCATCACTTTACTCTTCCCTGTATTCACCTTTAGATTCCGTTTCTTACTTACTCTCCCAAACTCATCTACCAAGCCTTGCAGCTCCCCTTCATCTTTGCTCAACAACACAGTATCATCTGCAAACAACAGTACAGGGAGTTTCCAAACACTGCCCTCTCTCACTAGGGCTGCTCCAACGTCCGCTGTCCGACCTTGTATCTCTTTTATAACCCCATCCATGTAGAGATTGAACAACCATGGAGACATGACACATCCTTGTTTCAATCCAACCTTCAAATGGAAAGATTTACTCAGTTTGCCATCCACACACACTGCAGCCTTAGCACCCTCATACATACTCTTCGTTTTCGTTTTCGTTTTTGAAGGCTCCAACATGCTTGCATGTGTCGGCCTTGGTCACCTAATGGCGGCTCTCCACGCTGCTCGATCTCTGGCAGCCTCCCTATTCAGTCCCTTAACCCTTAAGTCACATTTAATGACCTCGTCCCATGTCTTTCTCAGTCTACCCCTCCCAACCCCTCCCCCAATATTAACACTTCTCACCCTCTGTACCCAATTATCATCCCCCATCCTCTCCACATGTCCAAACCACCTCAGCCTACCTCTCCTCATCACAACACCAATACACTCCAGTCCCATCCTACCTCTCAACTCTTCCATCGTAAACCCAGCCCCCCCAGGCCTTGCACGCAGGGACGCACTGCACATCCACCTAATCATTGTCATTTCTGTACGTTTAAACCTGCGAATATC
>JAGKTI010009886.1:19777-29782 GCA_018397915.1 Birgus latro
GACTCGTACGTAATCAATCTACTCACTCTTTTTCTAAAATGTGTGTTGCACACAATCATGTCCATAGCCTCCCCAAACTCGAGTATTCTTTCCCCTTCCGCATTCCTCACACCATATGCACATCCTCCATGGACTCCTTCATATCCTTGAGCTGCTTCACCCACATGACCATTTAAATCCCCTACCAGAACCACTACCTCATCATCACCCATACCACTTACTACGTGTATTAAATCATCCCAAAATCTACCCTTCTCTGCGTCATCCAATCCTACCTGCGGAGCATATGCTGATATGACTGAAACCATCACCCGTCCGATCAAAATTTTCACTACTATTATCCTATCACTTACTCTCATGACATTCATAACATACGCCACCCATTTCTCCGCAACCAACACCCCCACACCCCCATATCCGTCAGTTCCCCCCTGCCAAAACAACTTATAGTAGCAATCCTTCCCAGCAATCTTTCTGGCTGATCCACCCCTGTACCGGACTTCCTGCAGACATGCCACATCCACCCACCTCCTACTAAATGCCTCAACAACTTCCCCTGCTCTTCCTCTCAAACTTCCCACATTCCACGAACCCACCCTAAATCCCCTGGGTGATTTGCTGTCGTCAGGCTTGCTTTGGTGCTTGTTTTTGTTCATAGTCATAGTCGGTAAGATAAAGAGGGGTAAACATTCCAAAGGCCCGACCCATTGCACAGACCCAGGTCCAGGCAATGGATCTGGGACCCCTAGCCCACCAGCTTACTAGTGGCTGTGGTAGTGGCCTCGGGGCACCCTGCCAGGACACCTGCAGGGACACCCTCCAAGCGCGGCTTGGCACTGCAACTGCCCCGCCATTATACACCCACTGATAGGGTAGCCTCCTGGGGCGCTACTCCCAGGTTCGGGCCCCTCTCTAATGAGCAGAAGCGGCAGCCTGGGAACCGCAATGCCCTGTACCCTCTAGCACAGGTTCGAGCCCTATCTCGCCCCGGACCCATGATCTGTGCCGGTGGAACCCCAGTCAAGCCTCCCCCCAAAGTCCGCCACTAGGTAGCGGGGGCAAAGTTTTCTGGCCGCATGCCCTTGCTGGCGTCAACCCCTGTAACGTAGTGGGGTACGTTGTGTGATATGTAAAGCGCATGTGGTGTAGTGCATAGGATAGTTAGAGGAAATGATTGGGAGAGTATGCTGGTCTACTCTCCATGTTACTGTCACACTGAAAAGGTCAGCAAAGGAGGATGATTAGGTAGCTAGTGAAAGGAGCTCCAGCTCTCCCTATCACCAGCATTCCATTCCCCTCGGGAGTACTACCCTGTTCGGCCCGTGCTACAGCCTCCTCCTACAAGTTAGTTGTTTTTACGGGGTGGGGCACTAACCCGCCACCAACCCTTTTAGTCGCCTCTTACGACAAGCAGGGATACTGGGGGAGAATTCTTGAAAAACCCCCTACCCCCTCCCAACCCCCCCCCAATATTAACACCTCTGCCTTGAACAACTTCCCATCCACTCCATATATTCTTAATACTTTCCACAATCCTTTTCTATCCACCCTGTCATATGCTTCCTCCAGATCCATGAAGGCTGCATACAACTTCTTGCCCTTCTCTAGAAACTTTTCCACTAAGGATCTAAGAATGAATATCTGGTCTACACAACCTCTTCCCTTCCTAAAACCTCCCTGTTCTTCAACTAATTCCTCTGTTATTTCTCTAACTCTGTCAATAAGTGTCCTACCATATACTTTTCCTATTACACTGAGAAGGCAAATGCCCCTGTGATTACCACACACTGCTTTTTCCCCTTTTCCTTTGTACAGAGGAATAATTATACCTGACTTCCAATCCTCCGGGACTCTACCCTCCTCCCACGCCAATCTACACACCTTCCACATCCATTCTATCACTATCTCTCCCCCATGCTTCAGCATTTCACCACACACTCCATCAATTCCTGGGGCTTTCCCAGTTTTAACTTTCTTCATTGCTTCCACCACTTCCATCCTGGTGATTTCTTCCTCTCTTCTCACAACCCTCCCTCCCCCCGCCATTCCTCAGCCACTTATACTTGCATTACTTTCATTCTCTATGTTCAGCAGTTCATTAAAGTGTTCTCTCCATCTGTTTACTTTTTCTCTCTTCTCCACTAGTAATTCGTTTTCATTTTTGAAGGCTCCAACATGCTTGCATGCGTCGGCCTTGGTCACCTAATGGCGGCTCTCCACACTGCTCGATCCCTGGCAGCCTCCCTGTACAGTCCCTTAACCCTTCAGTCACACTTAATGACCTCGTCCCATGTCTTTCTCGGTCTACCCCTCCCAACCCCTCCCCCAATATTAACACCTCTCATCCTCTGTACCCAATTATCATTCCCCATCCTCTCCACATGTCCAAACCACCTCAGCCTACATCTCCTCATCACAACACCAATACACTCCAGTCCCATCCTACCTCTCAACTCTTCCATCGTAAACCCAACCCCCCCAGGCCTTGCATGCAGGGATGCACTGCACATCCACCTAATCATTGTCATTTCTGTACGTTTAAGCCTGCGAATATCGTCTTCCTTTACTGCCCAGGTCTCACTACCAAACAGCATCACACTCCTAACACAAGCTGCATACGAAGACCCCTTAGCACGTAAGGAGAGTCCTCTCAATATCAGGAGAGGCAACAGCTCCCTGAACTTCTTCCAACCACTTCTCACCCTAGCAACCGAGCTAACTCCAGCCCCACCTCCGGCACATAACATGTCTCCCAAATAACGAAACTCCTCAACACACTCAAGAGACTCACCTGCAGGTTCAACCCTCTCACGCCTAACAATCTCCACCTGCTCTCCCCGACACACCGCACACATGAAATCAGCATCATCTCGCAGTCTACCTCTAATACCACTACATCTCTTGTGCACCCTCTTATCACAAACACTACACAAGATGGTATTGCTTCCCACACCCCTGTGGCAAACTGCACATGGCCACTCTCCCTCTTTTCTGATTGTACCGCCACCAACCCTAGATATCATCACTTTTGTTTTATCTGCATTCACCCTCAAGCCCTTGTGCCCCATACCATCTCTCCACTTCTTAAATCTTTCCTCCGCCTCCTTTTCATTCTCCGCAATCAACACCAAATCGTCAGCATACAACATCTCCCATGGGAGTCCATCTCTGAAGTCACGTGAGAGGGCTTCAAGCACCATGATAAACAACAAGGGACTCAAAACGGACCCCTGATGCACACCAACATTCACGGAAAACTCATCACTCAAAGCTCCATTCACTCTTACCTGGGTGCGAGCACCCATGTACATGGCCATAACCACCCTAACCAGCCACTCTTCCAATCCTAGCTTTCTCATTGCCCACTTCACCACCTCTCTAGGGACTCTGTCAAAGGCCTTTTCCAAATCAACAAAAACAAAATACAATTCCCTCTTCTTTCCAATATATTTTTCCTGAAGCTGTCGAACAATGAATATGGCATCAGTGGTCCCCCTGCCTGGCATAAACCCAAACTGCATCTCATAGATATTCACTCTTTCTCTAATCACACCTTCTAGAACTCTCTCCATTACTTTCATTATCTGATCTAAGAGCTTTATACCTCTGTAATTTCCCCTTTCCAGGGCATCACCCTTTCCCTTGTACACATTTACAATTACACTCCTCAGCCAATCATCTGGGACAACACACTCATATATAATCCTATTTATCAGGTCAGTGACTAAACTCACCCCAGTATCTCCTGAGGCCTTCAACATTCCGGCAGTCAACCCAGACACACCTGCCGCCTTCCCCACCCGCATCCTGCCTATTGCCTCACTCACAGTAACAGCGTCAGTCAAAGGCCAAGGGCCAAACACTGGATCAGCGGGCTCCAAACCTTCTCTATCCCAATCAAACTCCTCATTCAACAATCGGCTATAATGCTCTCTCCATGCATCTTTAATATCCTCACTGCTCACCACCACCCTTCCATCATCATTCTTCACACACTGCTCACCTACAATGTCCCGATTATCCCTCTTCACCTGATTTGCCACCCTAAAAATCATATTTTTCCTTTCTCCATGATTTAGATTATCAAGTAAAAGTCTCTGTGACTCAGACTTCGCCCTGTATACATCTCTTCTAGCCCTGCGCTTGGCAGCCAAGTACTCCTCCCTGTTACCACCATTCTTCCATTCCCGGAAAAGCCTTCTTTTCTCCTTAACTGCAGCTTCTACACCCTCATCCCACCACCAAGTTACTTTATGTCTTGGTGGGCCTCTTGTCCAACTGCATATTGTATCGGTAACTCTCAAGAGGTTGTTCTTAAGGGCTCTATACTGTTCATTAACGCCTCTATCTACGGCTTCCTGTTCAGCCACCACTCTCCTCATCTTACTATAAAAGGCATCCCTTACTGATTGGTTTCCCAGCTTCCATATTTTCCTCCTAGGTACATATGTCCTCCTCCTCATCACTCGATCCTTAAGCACCATGTCACAAATCAACAGTTTGTGCTGCTGAACACACTCCTCGCTTCCTATAACTTTAACATCCCTCAATAATCTCCTATCAACCCTCCTGACCAGAAAATAATCTATCTGACTACTAATTCCCCCAGACTCATACGTAATCAACCGGCTGATTCTTTTCCTAAAATGTGTGTTGCACACAATCATGTCCATAGCCTCCCCAAACTCGAGTATTCTTTCCCCTTCCGCATTCCTCACACCATACGCACATCCTCCATGGACTCCTTCATAACCTTGAGATGCTTCACCCACATGAGCATTTAAATCCCCTCCCAGAACCACTACCTCATCATCACCCATACCACTCACTACACGTATTAAATCACCCCAAAATCTATCCTTCTCTGCGTCATCCAATCCCACCTGTGGAGCATATGCCGATATAACTGAAACCAACCTCTGCCCGACCAAAATTTTCACTACTAATATCCTATCACTTACTATCATAACATTCATGACATATTCCACCCATTTCTCTGCAACCAACACACCCACACCCCCATATCTTTCACATCCCCAGTGACTTCGTTGGCACCCTGTCTAGCTCTCTTTACCTCCTTCCAGAACATTTTCTTACATTCCCTCCACTTTGCACTCAAATTCCTTCCAAATTCCTCATCCACTCTCTTCTTACTCTCTCTTACTAATCTTTAGCTTGTCACTCAATGTAAAGCCACCTGTAAAGGAAAGAAAAGCAAGTGACAGGAAAGATGAGAGATATAGGAAGAGAGGAGGGCAGGCACAAAAAAAGAATGATAAAGGCTAAGGAAGAAGTAGGCAGAACTACATCAAATGAGTAGATGATGATCACACCACCCCTTGAAAGGTCCGCCACTAGGTAACAGGGGCAAAGTTTTCTGGCCGCATGCCCTTGCTGGCGTCAAACCCTGTGACATAGTGGGGAACGTTGTGTGATTGCATATCACACAACGTTCCCCAAGTGGTGTAGCATACGAGATAGTTAGAGGAAGCGTTTGGGAGAGTGTACTGGTTTACTCTCTATGTTAGAGTCACACTGAAAGGGTCAGCAAATGGGGATGGTTAGGCAGCTAGTGAAACAGGAGCTCTAGCTCTCCATACCACCAGCATTCCCATTCCCCTTGGGAGTATCACCCTGATCAGCTGGTGCTACAGCCTCCTCCTCCTCCTCGTAGGGAAAAGAAACAAATTTCCGCAACATTATGTAACCCCTAACCTGTTCAGTGCCAGAAGCTTTGTTGGCTTTTGTGCCTAGATTGCCGAGGGTCTCGGTGGCAAAGTTACCTAGAATGCCAGCCACTTACAACTTTCTTTTTTTTCCATGAATAGACCTAAAAAGTGGTCAAAACAAGCCTAGTAATAGTAAAAGTGCTCACCTCGGCCATTTTCCACTTGAAAACTGGTGTTCTGGTCCAACACACCCAGATTTGCATCAAATGGCTACATTCAGATATTGCCAGTGGCTGATGTGGATAGATAACCCAATTTGGTGTGGAGTGGGTGGATGCATGTAATACTCGTAGTATGAAAATGCAACCTGGTTTACGTAATGCAGCTACAGTCAAAGCTATGGTGATAGGGAAGTTGGGGTTCCGTGCTAATTTTACATATTTTCACATTTACTTTTTTTTATCTTATATTGGTATAAGGCACTATAAACACTTGCATAGGGCACTATAAACATTTTTGTTGCACAGTCACATTAGTTACGATAAATCACACATTTCTTATGTTATTTTCTTTACATTACTTGATTTCATGATCTACTTCAGTTTACTTACATTTACTCATATTATTTTCATTGCATACACTTTTTAAGCATCATTATCTGTTAGTTCATCACTTGGAAGTTCTCCAACCTTGAATGGAGGTCGGGAGTAAGCACAATATCTTTGGCAGCCTGTCATGACCCAGATTTGCATCAGATGGCTACTTTCAGATATTGTCAGAGGCTGATGTGGATAGAGAGTCCATTTTGGTGTTTAGTAGTTTCATGCACGGAGTATTCGTAGTATGGAAAAGCAGCCTGGTGTATGTAATGGGGCCACAGTTGAAACTATGATGATGGGGAGTTGTGGTTTCGTGCTAATTTTATGTACTTTCATATTCACATTTTTTTTTTATATCATATTGGGATAAGGTAAGGCATGTGTCCATCATCCCATTTTCTCTCACAAACTAAGGGCAGACTCAAACAATTTTGCGCAAATGTGCGAAAAACCGTGTCCGTATATACACTGCCCCGCACTGTAGGGTACTATGAGTTAGTCATCTGTATGAGGACTCAGCAGTTTTGACACTATTGGTCTGTCTGTAAATATATGGACATGGCACAGAATGGGAAAANATAGATAGACAGACTTGTTGCTTGCACAGGTGATACAGTTTCTGCAGCTTTCTTGATTGCCTCACTTGATTTAAAGATAGTCGACACTGTAGATTGTGCCAGGTCATGGAGGCAAGCTATAGAGTTTGTTTTTCACCATGTTCGTCCCGCCTCACTATATCCAGCTTAGTCTCGAGGGTAAGGCACTTCCTGGAGGCCTTGGCAGCTTTTTGGCTAGGGCTGGTTGCAGGTTCAGCAGGAAGAGTAGACACAGTGTCGTGACGAACATAACGGATTTTATTGCCAGACGTTTCGACATTTCCGTAATGTCATTTTCAGTGGTCTAAAATGATAAAATTATTAAAATTACTTACAAGTAAATATCAGTGCTTTAAAACATGAGTGGTAAATAAGAGAATTAAGCTATATTTAGGGGGTAGGATGATACAGTACTGTTAAGTTGGGGCGTCTGCATTTTAATATACAAGGACTCTAAGATTCTTACACTGTCACTGGAGCAGCTATCAAGTATTTTAAAATATTCACCTTTAAGACGAGTATCACACTGAACACTATGTTCCCTCACAGCTGAATAAGGTGGTGACTGAAGTCTACGACCCGTTCTGCCAGAAGACCTTGGATTTAAAGTTTCTCATCAGATGCAAAACTTATAATGTTTTTCCTAAGTTTCTTTGCTTCAAACTTTACCGTAAAACCCTCACAAACTCGGAGTTCTATAGATCTTGGCAACAGAAACTTTTGGATTATGAAATTCGCTCTAAACAGAGAGAAGTTACCAACCATGAACAGAATTTTCTTGTGTAAAAGAAGGTTTTCAAAAATCAGTGTCCAAACTTGATTGGTGTTGCTTGAACAAGTTTGTTGCTCGGAGAGTAGATATTATGAAAAAGAATGTTTCTCGCAGCCATGAAAATAATTTATTTAAACTTGGTGCTAATTGTAATCTAGAATGTTGTTGTCCTGATAGTTATTTTCAACTACTCAAGAATATGTTATCTGTCAGAGAGAAGTTTATGTTATCATTTGGGTTAAAATTTTACCTGCCATTGTTCAAGCTGTCCTATACTAAATATTTTTTATGTTTTGAGAAGTTGGGTAATAGACTAAAATCTTGCAAGTTGGCAAGTGGTTTTTCATTTGAAAGCTGTTATCTGATGCATTCAGAATGTTGCTTGTAGTAATTTTTATTCCTTTAAGTCTAGCAGAGTTTTCTCCCATATTTTTTTGCAGAGCAGATATCAGTATACTGAGGAATCTTGGAAAAAGAAATGGCATTGTGGTGTGTAGACCAGACAGGGGAAAAGGAGTTGTTCTATTAAATAAAGACGACTACATTGCTAAGATGAATATTATTCTCAATGATCTAAGTTTGCCAAGATATGAGGATATATATTCCATAACAACCAGGGTAGAGGACAAAGTAAACAGATTCATCAACAAACTCATCACACTAAATGCAATAACTACAGAAACCTCTGACTCACTCAGAGCTACAGGTTCTACCCCTGGGATCATGTATGGTCTCCCCAAAATTCATAAAGACTCTGTTCCCTTGCATCCCATCATGGCTGCCTACAACAAGGCTTCGTTTAAGTTAGCAAAATTTCTTGTACCATTGTTAACTCCAGTTACCAGTAACGAGTTTACATTGAAGATTTCGTACGACCTGACCACTTCCCTGTCCGACTGTCCAATTCCCTTGCATCCCATCATGGCTACCTACAACAAGGCTTCGTTTAAGTTAGCAAAATTTCTTGTACCATTGTTAACTCCATTTACCAGTAACGAGTTTACATTGAAGAATTCGTACGACCTGACCACTTCCCTGTCTGACTGTCCAATACCTAAGTCTTTATGTAACTTTGCCATCAAATCTCTTTTTACTAGTCTGCCATTAGATGAAACCATAGGTATTTGTTTGTCATTAGTATATCAGGGAGTAGATATTTTTAATGGTATGACCCAGTCTGTTCTTAAGGAGCTGTAATCACTTTGTGTAAAAGATGTCCCTTTTGTGTTTAATGAAAATTTGTACAAACAAGTTGACAAGGTAGCGATGGGTTCACCATTAGGACCCATACTAGCGAACATTTTTCTGTGCTACCATGAGAAAACATGACTAGAAGCATGTCAGTCAAACTTTAGATTCATTTTATATAGGAGGTATGTAGATGACACTCTAGTAATATTTAAGCTGAAGAACATGCGTTGAAATTCTTGGAATACCTCAACAGACATCCTTCACACTAGAGATGGAGAAAAATAATCAACTTTCTTTTTTAGATTTAGTGATTTCAAAAAGCAATGGTAAGCTTCTTTTTTCCATTTTCCGCAAGGCAACCTTTTCTGGTCTGGGCACAAGCTTTTTTAGTTTCAGTCACATCAGATACAGGATCAGTGTTGTAAAGACTCTTATTCACAGAGCATTTTGTCTCTCATCTACATACACCCTTTTTCATAATGAAGTAACTTTTATGAGAAAATATTTTGTGAATAGTGGTTATAGTGCACATTTGCTTGATAAATTGTTGAGTATTTTCTTGAACAATAGATACCAACCCAAACAGTGTTCCCCTACAGTGAATAAGGAGACAGTCTACTTAATTTTTCCTTATCTAGGAGAGATTTCTGCGAAAATAGAAGAAACTTTATTGAAGAGTCTATCAAAATTTTACCCTAGCATAGATTTTCGGTTCGTCCACCTCAGTTCTTTCAAAGTTGGGTCTTTGTTTCAGTTCAAGGACTCTCTGCCAGTTGACTTGCGTTCATTGGTAGTTTACTCATTTACCTGCCGTAGTTGCCAAACAGGGTACAGTAAGACCTCACTATAACAGACTAATTGGGACTCAGGCCAGTCCAAAATACGCGATTTTCCGATAAAAGCGACATCCGGACTTTTTCCGATATATCAGACATTAGTCCGGATTGCATCAGTGGTTTTCACCACCGTTGCAGTATTGTACTGTATTATACCTTCACTACATTAATCAAATGGTATAATAATACTGTACTGTGCACTGAAAAACATATCTTTTACTTGTCTTATTGTGGTGAACATAGCTGAAGTTTTCAGGCAGTCCAGACTGCTTTCTGGCTATATCGGACTTTTTCCGATATATAGGAGTTTAGTCCGGTAGCTCCTCGAGTCCGATAAAAGCG
>JAGKTI010009887.1:0-11960 GCA_018397915.1 Birgus latro
TCTCTCTCTCTCTCTCTCTCTCTCTCTCTCTCTCTCTCTCTCTCTAATCTGTGGTATTTTAAGATACATTTTGGGCTATTTTCTTTTACATTATATTGTACATATTGTAAATTTTACTTTATTTCCACACCACCCAGGAGGTAAAAGTCTTGTGAGGAGTGGGCTGGCTGAGCTGTCATTCTGTCAGTGTCAAGGTCACAAATGAGTGTGACACGAGGAAGCTTTCCCCAGCTGAGACTGGGTCTGTGTGTTGCCGGTCACAAGGGTTAATTTATTTATTTTTTTTTAAACTTAGAAATTGGAATATTTTTACTTATACTTCTGCACATTATCTTATAATCATAATTGTGACATTATTATCCACCCCAGAACTATGGTAAAAGCAGATAAAAGTGACAATATTTTTTTATCGATGCTGTAAAATATTTATGCCACGTTTCTGTATTGCTGTATAAATATTTTATGCATAATTAGTTTTCTGTTCTTCCATATACTGTATTATAATGCATTCGTTAAAATTGTATTCATATGTGTTTACCTTATTTGCGATGCCTTTTACAAATACAGTATAACAGCCATTTCACATCGTGGGTTTGGGAAACATAGCAACACTGTACACAGGGTCTGGCCCCACCCAACGCGCCACTTTAAGTCTGTACCACTATAGACACGGTGGCTGACGCGTTCACTTCTTGTCCAGTTCTGGGCCCACGGCACATTTTGAATTATTATCTGAACTACTATTTATCAATTTATTACCTTTTATTATTTTTTACCTTTTATTACCTACTAAGGGCCGCCAGAGGGTTGCTTGAGGGCCTCATGCGGCCCGGTGGCCGCCAGTTGTGCTTCCCTGATGTAGAAAGTGAGAGCAGTGCAAGTATAAGTGGTTGGGGAATGGCTGGGAGAAGAAGAGGTGAGAGGAGGGAGGAAGAGATCAGTAGGGTGGAAGTAGTGGAAGCAATGAAGATCAAGATGGGAAAGGCCCCAGGAATTGATGGAGTGTGTGGTGAAATGCTGAAGTATGGGGGTGAGATTGTTGTGGAATGGATATGGAAGTTGTGTAAATTGGCTTGGGAAGAGGGAAGGGTTCCAGAGGACTGGAAATCAGGTATAATTGTTCCTTTGTATAAAGGAAAAGGGGAGAGAGAAGTATGTGGTAACCATAGGGGTATTTGCCTTCTTAGTGTGACTGAAAAGATATATGGTAGAATACTTATTGACAGGGTTAGTCATATAACAGAGGAGTTAGTTGGAGAAGAACAAGGGGGATTTAGGAAGGGAAAAGGGTGTGTAGATCTGATATTTGTTCTAAGATGTTTAGTGGAGAAGTATTTAGAGAAGGGAAAGAAAGTGTATGCTGCTTCCATGGACTTGGAGAAAGCTTATGACAGAATAGATAGGCAAGGTATGTGGAAGGTATTAAGAATATATGGAGTGGAGGGGAAATTGTTGAGTGCTGTGAAGAGTATGTACGAAGGAGCTAGGGCTACTGTGCGAGTGGATGGTGAGCTAAGTGAGTTCTTTGATCTGAATGTGGGACTGAAACAGGGTTGTGTGATGTCTCCATGGCAGTTTAATATATGCATGGATGGGGTTGTAAAGGAGTTGCAAGGTAGGGCCGTGGATGTAGGAGTGGCTCTAATGAATGAGGGTGAGATGTGGAAGATTCCCGTGTTGTTTGCTGATGATACAGTATTGTTGAGTGAAGATGAATGGGAGTTGCAAGGTTTGGTGAATGAATTTTGGACAGTGTGTATGAAGAGGAATCTGAAAGTCAATGCAAACAAGAGTAAAGTTATGGTGTTTGAGAGGAATGGAGTCACAGAATGCACAGTGAGGTTGGATGGTGAGGATATGGAGAATGTGAGTGCATTCAAGTACTTGGGTAGTGTGGTGAGTAAGAATGGAAGTTTTGGGAATGAAATACTTGAAAGGGTACAGCAGGGAAGGAAGGTTGTTGGTTCACTGAAAGTAGTGATGAGAAATTGGGAGGTGAGTATGGAAGTCAAGAAGTCGCTGCATGATAGCATTGTGATCCCTACCCTGACGTGTGGAAGCGAGGCATGGACGTTGCTAGAGGGTAACAAGTTAAGATTGAGAGCAGTGGAAATGAATTACTTGAGAGGAGCATGTGGAGTGACATGAAGGGACAGGTTGATGAATGATGAAGTGAAAGAACATTGTGGGGTGGATGTGGATGTGGTTGAGAAGATTAGGAGAAGTACACTGAGGTGGTTTGGACATGTGGCGAGAATGGAGATTGAAAGACTGACTTGTGTATGCAGGTGGGGTGGAGGGAGGGAGAGGGAAGGGAAGACTGAGGATAAGGTGGAGGGATGGAGTTGAGAGGTATATGAGGGAGGGGGGGAGTGAGATGGGGGGAGGGTAGGCAAATGGTGGGTGACAGACCAACTTGGAGGCGTTTTGTCTGCGGCCACCCTTTGCACGATTAGGGCGTCAGGGTATAGATAGATAGATAGATTTAACATGATAATGATGATGATGATGATGATGACAATGACAGTAATTATTGATGATGATGGTATCTATTTTTGTTCACAGCATTGGAAGCCGTGCCTCTTCTCGGACATCCATGATCCGATCTTTGACCATCGACTGCACAGATATGGAGATGGACGATGTGGATGTGACGGAGACGGAGGTGGATGTGAGTGAGCGGACTTCCAGGTGAGATGAGTGTAGTAGTTTATCTGAAATGTGAACCCAGTGGACTGCAGGTTGCAATTGTACCCCTCCTGCAGTCCACCATCCTCCTGTCAGGCCTAGGGAGGAGGTTGAAGGTTGTTTGTATAAGGCAGCAGTAGTGGTAATAGTGGTGGTGGTGGTAGTGGTAGTAGTAGTAGCAATAGTAGTAGCTGTAGTAGTAATAGTAGTAGTAGTACTTGTAGCTGTAGAAGGAGTAGTAGTATGGTAGCAGCAGATGATGATGGTGATAATGACTATGACAAGTAGCAGTAGCAATGTCTTCACCTTTAATACAAACAGAACAGCCTAGGCAGTGGTGAAATACCGTATACGGTATCCCCCCCCCCCAGTTTTTTTTTTTTTTTTCCTAAATCCACCACTTTCCAGGTTCAAGATTGCAACCGATGGCTATAAGTCACCTTCAAGGAGAAATTCCTCTGAGCGTCGTAGCAGTGTGGGCGGCTACAGGTCCCCTTCAAGGAGAAATTCTTCAGAGCGGCGGACTGTCTCCCCAAAATCACTTGAAGACAGGCTCCTTCCCCATGCCGAGGCCCAGGAAAGCGAGGCACTGAGAGAAAAGTGCGAGAAGGAGGCAGAAAGGGAGACATCGCTGTTCTCCAGGCTAAGGATCTTCTCTGAGCGACTGTCGTCAAGCGATCGTGAAAAGAGTGTGAACGGGTCGGCCCCCATGGGTAAGGGCAGTACAAGGTTTAAGCAGGGAGGGGGCGGGGGTGGCTTACAGGGGGTACTGAAACGAACTAGGAGTAAATCGGAACCGACAAAGTTCCGAACACACCGCACATTTCATATATCCCGGCCGAGAATTAGCTTTGGCATGAATCTGCAGAAGCCGAAGAGTGATGAAAATATAATAAATGAGTGTGGGAAGGAAACAGAGAAAATGAAAGAAAAAAATAGTGAAAATATAATAAATGACTGTGAAAGGGAAATGGAGAAGTGCAAGGAGGCAAGGACCTCGAATGAGTGCCTTTCAGCCTTGGAAATCAAAACCTCTACCTCTTGTGACCTCATAGAACCAAAGAAGAAACTCAGTAGTGTGCTAACAGATGCTCAACCCTCTCCCACGCTCTCAGAGAAGTGCTGTATGCCGGCCTCGAACTCTGTCCTGCAGCACAAAAGCTACAGCCTTTCCCTCGATCGGCTCCCAAATAAAAACGGGAAGCGGAAAGCAGGAGTGACCGAACCGCAGACCACGGAAAACACCCTGGGGAACTCCGAGAATAATCTTGGGATACCAAATAAAAATGGCCGCTCTCAGAAAATGGGGCAAACACAGATGCTGGAAAACACGCCTGGTAGCTCCGAGGATAACCTGCTTTCAGATCACAGAACGCAGTCCGACGGTTCTGCCAGGCAGCTGCAGAGTCCACCGGTGCTAAATCAAGTCCGCAGTGCAGGGTTCAGGCCATTTGAAAATTTTCCCCTGACTTGCCATGACTCTCCGAAAAATACAAAGAAAAAGCCCGAATCAGCACGAACTTTGCTCCTCAAATCGTTCTCATTCCGGAAAAAGTCTCCCACGAAGGATGAAACGCTGGTGCTGAAGGAACCAACGTCACACAGTCAGGATGAGGAGAGGTTATGACAAACGGGCTCCTGTTTCTGCATTTAATAGTCGTTTAATGCTCTCAGGCTCCTATGACTCACACTCAAAGGAAGTGCTAGAGTTGTTCCAATGATGAAGGGGTTAATGGTACCCATATTAACACTCAGGCTCCTTCAACTCAGTGCTTAAGGAACCAACTTCACACAGGCTGAGGGAGGAGGGATTATGATGAAGTTCATGTTTCTGTGTTTAATAGTCAGTGTATGCTCTCAGGCTTCCATGACCTACTCTCAGATGAAGTACTAGAGTTGTGCTGCTCATGAGAGGGTTAATAATACCAATTTTAACACTCATAGGCTTCTTGTACCCACTCTTAGGTTTGTATGACTCATTCAGATGACAAAAATAACCTATGTTAACTGGAATACAGAACTAGAGTTTCCCCAACCATGAGATAGTTATTTGGTACTGGTATTAACTCTCAGGCTCTTGTAACACACAACTTAAATCAGCTGGCATTTGCTGGAATAGGGGAGAGGAGGGAAAGACCGAGAATGAGATGGAGGGATGGAGTAAAGAGGTATATGAGAGAAGGGGTGTAAGTTTAGGGGGATGGAGAGCGAAAGACGAACAATGAGAGTATGTGAGTGAAGTGGAGGTGGGGAGAGGGAGACCAAGGGTGTGATGGAGGGATGGAGTAGAGATGTATATGAGAGAGAGAGGGGTGTAAATTAGGGGGAGGGCAGTGAAATGGTAGGGGACAGGATAACATGGAGGCGATTTGTTTGTGGCCACCCAGTATGGGCTTATGGCCTCTGGCTATAGATAGATAGATTATTCTTTTTAATTCTTGACATCTACAGACACATTTTCTTGCCAGCTCAGGAAAGACTTTTTCGAGTAGGGAAGTTAGATCCAGCCTTGATGTTTTTTGTCACCTCAGATTCATTTAAATTTTAACCCAGTGGACTGCAGGCTTAAGTAGTGCCTTGCTCATACAGTCCACCATCCTTCTTTCAGTCGATTGGAAGTACCGTAGACACTCGATTTAATGAACTAATTCAGCCAACCCCCATTCTGTTATCTCAAATCTTCTGCTAAATTGGGTTCTGTACCAAGGCTCAATATAAAGGAAAATTTTCTGGTATTTCGAGGTGCTTTCCACTAAATCCTTGCAGGCAACCCAAACCTAGCAAACTGAGCTAACTCTCAGTGCTACACACAGCAGTCTGAACCCATAATTAATACCCTCACAAATGTATTATTGTTTATGGAATTTCCTTATCAGAATTTTGCTCCATTTATTGGAAATTTTTTGTTGAATAAGGAAAAAAATACCAGAAAAAACTATGCCTTTATCTCTGGCTTCTGCTAAATTGGTGTTCGTTAAGTTGAGCATCTACTGTAGTTGGAGAGATAGATTGAGATAGTTTGGCCATGTGGAGAGGATGAAGGATGATAGTTGGGTGTGGAAAGTGAGAAGTGTGAATATCGGGGGTAGGGTTGTGAGAGGCAGATTGAAAAAGACCAGGGACGAGGTGATAGAGTGTGACCTCAGGGATAAGGGACTGAACAGGAAGGGAGAGGGGAGGAGAAAGAAGAGGAGAGAGAGGGAGGGAGGAAAGAAAGGAGGAGAGAAAGGAACAGGAATGAAAAGAAAGTAAGGAGCATAGTGAAGGTGCGTCTAATTTTCCGATTTTGAAAAGTTTTTCGTAAGCTGACTAAAATTTCCAGAAGCTGAGAATAAATTTAAAAATGTGCAACTGAAGATGGTGAAAAATAATATGTGATTGGACTGAATTTATTTGTGTAGGAAATAATGAGGTTTGAGTGGTGAATATTTGGGGATGGGAAGAGAGAAAGAAGACATATGATGATGATGATGATGATGATGATGATGATGAGGAGGAGGAGGAGGAGGAGGATAACAATGATGATGATGTTGAATGATGGTGATGATGATGGTGATGAAAGGAAAAATAAGGCAAGTGTAAATGAATCTTGAAGGAAATGAAATAATAATAAATAATGAGGAAATGAGATGGAAAAAATCAATTTGTCGGAGTAATAAGCTTTGAGGGTGGTGAAGGGGAGGATATGAAGGAGTGATGATGATGATAAATGAGAAGGAAATGAGGGAGTATTGGAGTGTGAGTGATGAGGGGTTTGGAGATGACAGAAGAAAAAGGAAAGATGTCAGAAGCATCTTGAAGAAATGAAATGAAATGGAATATGTGATAAATTTTTGGCTTGAGAGATGAGCTGAACGACTTGAAAAAGGAAATGTCTTAAGGAAGCAAGTGGAAAATGAGAAAGTACTTGAGTTTGAGGCAGTGAGACTGAAGAGAGTGGTGCAGAGGAGGAGAAAATGATATTAGGGAAGGGGAGAGTAGTTTGAGTAATGATATCTGGGTAGCAAAAGAAATGTCTCTAGGAGTGAAGTGAGAAATTAGAAGGCACAGAAAATGAGTTTGAGTGATGGGGAAGTGAGGAAGCTGCGATGTAGGGGAAGAAATGGAATATCAAGGAAGTGAAATGGAAAGAGAAATTATTAAATGGTTTAAAAATGAATCACTGAAGGACTAAAATGGGAAATGAGGAAGAAATGGTGTATTAGTGATGAGGAAGATTGTGTAGAGGAGAGAAAAGTATTAAGGACGTGAAATAAGTGTGATGATGATGATGATGATTTTGATTTTATGTTTATCAGTCTTTAAAAGGAGGTGATAAGGAGGTGATAATTGGTGAGAGAGAGAGAGAGAGAAAAAATACATATTGCCAAAACCAAATCGATCTATTAGGTCTTCCACACTGGATTATTTCTTCAATACTTTAGGTCTTCTACACTGGATTATTTCTTCTTTCAGCATCATTGGACTGAAGAGATTTGAATTATTAGCAACTGGCATATTTTTGTGCCAGTATTGAACACATTATATTCTTGTGGACTTAGGATTAACGACCAGTTAGAGAGGCTGTCAGAGATGGATCAGCGTGGAAAGCCGCCATTAGGTGACAAAGGCCGATGCATGCAAGTACATTGGAGCCTCTATAAACAATACGAACTTGTGAGGCTCTTGTTGGCATACTTGTCAGAGTGGCCTTATTGGATCGATTGTTTTGCATAGGTTTCAGTCCCCAAGAGGTGAATGGAGATTTTTCAGTATGATGGAAGAGTTGAGAGGAAGGATGGGATTGGAGTGTATTGGTGCCATTATGAGGAGGTGTTGGCTGAGATGGTGTGTGATGAGGAGGGGTAGGAAAGATGGGACTGGAGTGTATTGGTGCTGTGATGAGGAGGTGTAGACTGAGATGGTTTGTGATGAGGAGTGATAGATTGAGATGGTTTGGGAGGAAAGATGGGACTTGGGTGTATTGGTGCTGTGATGAGGAGGGGTAGACTGAGATGGTTTGGGCATGTGGAGAGGGTGGAGGATGACAGTTGGGTGTGGAAGGCGAGAAGTGTGAATGTTGTGGATAGGGTTGTGCGAGGCAGACTGAAAAAGACCGGGGATGAAGTCATACAGTGTGACCTCAGGGATAAGGGACTGAATAGGGAGATTGCTAGAGATCGAGCAGCATGGAGAACTGCCATTAGGTGACCAAGGCTGATGCACGCAAGCATGTTGAAGCCTTTACAAACAATACGAAACAATAAACAATACGATTATGGTAGGCAAATCTCAGGACCCAGCACTAGAATGGGGGATATTGTGGTCAGTTTTTTCCTTCTCTTTCTTTTTTTCTTTCTTTTTTTCTCACTTCAATATTCCCTATCACTGCCCTACATCTGCTTACAACCCTTTTTCTTTCTTTCTTCCTCTCTTTCTCTTTCTTTTTTTCTCACTTTCATATTCCATATCACTGCCCTACATCAGCCTACAACTGTGCTGTTTCTTTCTTGTCATTCATTCTTTCTTTTTTTTTCTCGCTTCCATATTTCTTGTCACTGTCCTGCAAATGCCTGCAACTGCCCTTTTGCTTTCTTGTCTTTCTTTCTTGCTTCCTCCCTTCCTCTCTTTCTCTTTCTTTCTTTTTTTCTCACTTTCTTAATTCTTGTCACAGCCCAATATCTGCCTACAACTGTCCTTTTTCTTTCTTGTCTTTCTTTCTTTCTTTTTTTTTCACTTCCATATTCCGTATCACTGCCCTACATCTGGCAACAATTTCCCTTTTTCTTTCTTGTCTGTCTTTCTTTTTTTCTTTCTTCCTCTCTATTTTTGTTTTCTTTCCTCACTTCCATATTTCCTGTCACTACCCAAAAAATGCCTACAACTGTCCCTTTTCTTGTCTTCCTTTGTCAAGTCCACCAGAACACACCATACAATCAGTCACAAGTAGGGTTACAATGGAGAGGATACTGTAGTATATGTGGTGCTGGAGTGGGGTGCTTTCATGTAGTGGCATTGTGTAACCTGGTGGCCTCACTGCCTGGCTATACAAACATCCCCCAACTCTCTTCCTATCCCCTGTGTGGAGGATGGTGGACTGGAGGTAAAGGCAGCCTGCAGTCTGATGGGTTTATGTTCAGATGAGTTCAGAGTGACAGTACAGTTAAACCCATCTCAGGACAGTTCTAAAGATATTACAGCCAGTATAGTACAATGCAAGATAATTTTGATAAACCAAAGTGGATTTTGAAACATTTCTACGATGGATACCCAGTCCTACCATTAAATTTGTCTCTGCAGGAAGGAGAGGATGGTGAGAGACTAACTAGGAGAGTGTATGTTAGTGAGGTGGAGGGGGGGGGAGATGCAACGGGAAACCGAGGATGAAATAGAGGTTGGGGGAGACTGAGGATGAGATGGAGTGATGGAGTAGAGGTACATGAACGACAGGAATGTAAATTGGGGGGGATAGAGAGTGAGAGACTAACTAAGAGGGTGTATGTGAGTGAGATGGAGGGGGAGAGAGGTAGGGGGAGCCGAGGATGAGATGGAGGGCTGGCGTAGAGAGGTATATGAGAGAGAGAGAGAGGTGTAAGCTGGGGGGAGGGCAACATTTGTGGCAGGGGACAGGGCAACATGGAGGCAATTTGTTTGTGGCCACCCCTTACATGGTTAAGGTTTCTGGCTATAGACAGATGGATAAATAGATAGGATGTTTTGGAATTTAGAGGTTGTGCTGTATGAGATGACTGAAGGGTAGAATGATGCCACCAGGGGAAGTAGACTGATCATCTACCCTTAAATCTACCATACGACATTAGCCCAGCCTCGGAACCCTGCATTCAAAAAGGGTAAAGCAGGTTTGGGTAGTACTGTATTTTTTATATGTGCCAAACTCTCATAGCTACCTACTAAATAATTTATCAGTTATTTTTCCAACTTTTGAATACCTAGCTCTTGTATAAAAAAATAAAACTCGTACTGATATATATATATGTTGTTCTTATAAAAAAAATTGTACAGTGATATATAAGGTGTCTTTTGGAAAAGTTTTAAAGGAGGTGACTAGGTGTAAATTTGTGTGAAAAAGCTGGGTCTGATTCTCTGTCATTTTGGAGGTGGAATTACTGATAGTCTTGTTGGGGAAAATGCTCATCCTCAAAATTAATGCTATCTTCATCCATCCAGCCATCATCCAATCCTACATTGCCCCATGTGGAGCATAGGAGCCCGGGGCTAGGCAAGTTGGTCCTGACATTTAAGATGAGAGTGACCAGCCTCACTCATCCCTGAGTGGCATTACATGAGCAATAAACCCCAACCATCCCTTGGATATAAACCTTCATTGGCTCAATCTTAATTAATAAAGGCAATTCTGATATCTTTGTGGGTGAAAATGGTCAGAATTAATCCCATAAGGCCATCAATAACTAGCCCTGAAGTGGCTGAGAATTGGACTCATTTTGATATAGCATTTTCCAATCAAAGTTTAGCCCAAGAAAGAAATCTACTAACATTTCTCAGAAAATCCAAGCGACATCTTGCAGTCGTATTAAAAAAAAATAACATGATAAACTGCTATATCATTCTTATAAAACTAAATAGATACAAATAGATAGATATTTATTAGTAGATATGGTGTAATGGAGGAGTGTACGAAATATATTGAGATTAATGTTAGTTTAGAGGAAAGTAATTTAATGTTTGTATGTGTTAGTCTGTTAAAAATGAGTGACATAATTCTCCAGTCTATTTAAAAATGGGTGACTTATTTTCCTGTTAATTTTTTTATCTCCTTGTAATTTTATTCAGCCTAATGGAGGCATTTGAACTGGAGGATGCCTTCATGTGGTGGCACTGATATAACTGGTTGGTGGAGCTGCCTGGCTATTATACAAACATCCCTTAGCTTCCCCTATCCCCTGAAAGGATGATGGTGCTCCCGGTGAGGTGTTGTCTACCCCTATATCTATTGTATAGTACCTGTAGGATGGCCCCACGGTAGTTGCTTACTTGTGGTTGATGGGTCTGCTCAGCCAAATAGATCAAGGTTAACTCTTAAACTGCGGGGTTGATGGAGGCGGTTCTTGCCTGTACCGCAGTGGTATTTTGCACTCCGACTCACTTTTTAAAAATATTTGCCAAAAATCAGCTTTTAGTCCTAGAATATTATAATTAAATATGCATATGGCACATACCTTCAGCTTTCTCATGGGATGTTTTTTTTCGCCTTCGTCGACTATCGTAGGACTTGTGGAGAATGCTAAAGTTGGGTAACGAAGTCTCCAAATTACACTTCCCGACAGCCCGTATTATGAATACCAATGCCTGATATTATCACTAGAAACACTGTTCAATTACAGGTATTTCCAAGTATTGATACTCTCACAAAAAAATACTGTGAAAGCAATTTAAAATACGAGCCTCCAATTGTGTTAGTTCGCAGCTCGTATTCGGTCATTTCTTACTCATATACACACTCACACTGTACATTCCTAGTAATTTATTACACTTATACATATCTACCGTCATTTACCGCTTTCCACACGATGTTTAGTAGGGGTAAAGGTCTCAGAGCATTTTAAAATGGCCGCAAAAGCGGTGGAAATGGAGGGGCGTGATGGCGACGTGATTCCACCTTCAAGGATGACATTGAACTGAATGATCTACGTATCTGGGTAGCCAAGGGTTGAAAATTTCAGCTGCTAATGTATATGCTATGAAATAAGTCGTAGGAAATCTAGACAATACTTAACAAATTAGGTTGTTCAAGGTGAATATAAATATCACTCAGGCTTCTCCCGTACTGTTTTATATATAGTTATATTTTGAAAGCCCCGGCGAATTAAAAACAACACAGCATCACCCAAGTGACGCCCCGCGATTTGAGCTATTGCCACCGACCGTCATGAAAGTGACGACCCGCGGTTAAGTGGTTAAGCAACAACAACAATTACAACTACTACTACCACTACCACCTTCTACTACTACATCCTTCTGCTGCTACTTCCTTTCACTACTACTACTATAACCCCTTCAGTTCAAAAACCCTCTCCTGAGCTGAATACAATCATATGGAGGTAGCAAGAATAAAACAAAGTCACTAGGCAGAAGGGGGTTAAGGGATAAACGAGAGCTATTTTTTATTTTGTGTATAAATGTGTAAATAATTTCCCTGGATGTAGTACCCATATGTTTTCCAGGATCAGGATATTTGAAGGCTTCTGAGTGGCTTTTTTTTCTTTCTTTTATATATTCCTGAAATGAATACATTCATATGGATATATCAAGAA
>JAGKTI010009887.1:12363-29780 GCA_018397915.1 Birgus latro
GGAAAAGGTGTTAGGGAGTCTTCTAAGCAAAATAAATCTCCAAGGAAAAGGTGTTAGGGAGTCTTCTAAGCAAAATAAATTGCTAAGGAAACGGTGCTTGGGAGTCTTCTAAGCAAAGTAAATTGCAAAGGAAAAAGGTGTTAGGAAGTCTTCTAAGCAAAATAAATTGCCAAGGAAAAGGTGTTAGGGAATCTTCTAAGCAAAATAAATTGCCAAGGAAAATGTGTTAGGGAGTCTTCTAAACCATACAGAATTTTGGCTACTGTACCTAGGTAAAGGGGAACTTCCTTGCCCATTATTATTATTATTATATTACCAGGTATTATTATTAGTAGTAGTGGCAGTATTAGTAGTAGTAGTACAGTAGTAGTAGTAGCAGCAGGAGTGGCAGTACTTTTTTTTTTAATTATTATTATTATTATGAAGGGCAAGGAATTTCACCATTTAATAATATATATTCTCTGGTGCCCTATAGTCGATTCATTTTCATCAGATACAACTGGACAAGTGTTATAGCTGGAGTCCCAAATTGTGGTTATGTGAAATTCAGTGAGACTCCTTGGTTACTAGTCAAATCAACCTTCCAGTCTGACTACACCTGGCCATCCACAGAGCTGAAAGGAGTTAGGGATCTTTAATGAAGAATGAGTCTTCTTGGTTACTAGTCAAATCAGCCCTCTAATCTGACTACACTTGGCCATCAACTGAGCTGAAAGGGGTTAGGGATCTTTAATAAGGAATTAAGTCTCCTTGGTTACTAGTCAGATGAGGTCACAGGTACATATCACGTGAAAATAAATCAAGCATAGTACTGTATTTATTTATTTTTTATTTTTATTATTTTTTTTTAATGCCACAAGGGGAGGGAGCCTGGTCATCTACCCTTACATGTACTGGCCTGAGGTAAACCCAGCCTTGGCACCATACGCTGATGTACAGATGTATAAAAAATATATATATAATTTATGTACTGTGATGAATTTTAATATCTTTGTTACCTACTGCATAACAGAGTGGTGGTGGTGATAGTGTTGGTGGTGATGGTGATAATCAGCAGGAGGAGGAGGGTGGTGATGATGATGTGATGGTGAGGATGGAGTTGGTGATGATCAGGAGGAGGAAGGTGATGATAATTGTCATACTGCTGCTGCTGCTGATGATGATGATGATGATGAAGACGACGGTGGTGAGGATGATGATGATGACGATGGTGATGATGATAATGATGACGATCAGGAGGAAGAAGAGGAGAAAGAGTGATGATAATTGTGATGATGATAATAATAATGATGATGATGATGATAAACTGCAGCTCAAGTGAACAGTATGGTTTCAGTGATTATGGCCGTAGGTTCAACAGGATATGGACAAAGTGGACTCCAGATGACTGGCTACTTCAACCAACCCCTCCCAGACATCTGACAAACTTAAAGGTGTGTGAGGTAAGTGTAAAATTCAGATTAATTTATGTTGCCTAGAGGTAGTGAGGGAGTGGGTGGGTGGGTGGACGAGAGAGTGGGTGGGTGGGTGGGTGGACAAGAGAGTGGGTGGGAGGGTGGGTGGGTGGGTGGGAGGGTGGGTTGGTGAGTACTGTGATGAGCAAGGATGGAAGTTTGGAGGGTGAAGTGCTTGAAAGGGTGCAGCAAGGAAGAAAGGTTGTGGGTTCTTTGAAAGCAAAGATAAGAAATAGGGAAGTGAGCATGGAAATTAAAAAGTTGCTGCATGATAATACTGTGATACACCTCTAAAGTATGGATGTGAAGCTTGGACCTTGTTGGAGGGACAGAAGTCGAGAGTGAGAGCAGTGGAAATGAGTTTTTTGAGAGGAGCATGTGGAGTTACACAGAGAAACAGACTGGCAAATTAGGACGTGAAGGAACGTTGTGGTGTGGATGTGGATTTGATAGGAAGTGTTAGGAGGAATACATTAAGTGGTTTGGCCATGTGGAGAGGATGGAGAGTGAGAGACTAACAAGGAGAGTGTATGTGAATGAGGTGGAAGGCGGGAGAGGAAGGGGGAGACCGAGGATGAGGTCGAGGGATGGAGTGGAGAGGTAGATGAGAGAGGGGTGTGTGAGCTGGGGAGATGGCATTGAAATGGCGGGGGACAGGGCGACATGAAGGCGGTTTGTTTGTGGCCACCCCATGCAAGATTGAGGCATCTGAAAAAATGTTGAGTATGTAATAAAGGTAAAATATTTTTTTTTTATGTCACCACCTGAAGGCATCCTCCCTATAGTACATGTGTTCCGTGTTGTTTATAAAGGCCCCACGCCTGCGTCGGCTTTGGTCACCAAAGGGAGGCTCTCACACTGCTCGGATACAGCCTCCCTCTTCACTTCGCTGGTTTTATTTTGGTTTGGGGGGGGGAGGATGTAAAGGCTAATCTCATTTCAGGGATGTCGAGTACTTCACACCATTCTACTAAGAAAGTGTAAGTAAATGCTATTTTGTTATTGATGTTTAATACTTTGAAATTAAAAATGGGATAGAATATATTTTAATGTATATATATCGATAAATTTTATCCTTCATAGAAGACGTGCCGTAGGACAGCTGCTGGTTGTAACAAGTGGGTGGTGTTTGGTGTGTGTGTGTCTGCTTATTTTTACAATGATGGCATCCATATCCTCATCGCTCCAGCCTCTCCCACAGCTTGATGAAGGTGAGTAGATGGGAGTGTGTTCATAAATATTGCCGTGGAAAATGTAAATACATGTCTGTGATGAAAGATAAATATTTGGGGGTGAGGGAGGTAGCAGACGAATTTTTACAAGAGTGGCATTTAACTGGATAGAATACTTTAGTTGTCTGCCAAAGTACTTACATTTATTAGGCACACTTTACAAACGAACTTAAGTGACTCAGGGCCCCTACTTACAAAATAACTAAGTATTTAGGTTTGAAAAGTATATGAGAGAGGCGGGTGTGAGATGGGAGCAGGGCAGTGAAATGACGGGAGATAGGGGTACATGGAAGTGATTTGTTTGTGGCCACCCATTACGGGATTAAAGGCTGGTTCACACGAGCGAAATCGCGGCAGTTTTTTCCGCCGATTTGCTTGGGGGGGGGATGCCGATTTCGGGATTTCTCCCGGAAAAGGTGTTCATACTTACGAGGACTGCAGAGGCAGGAACGCGGCAACAGTGTTTACAAACAAAGACAGTCCACCGTACTCGTACTATACTCAGTTTTTTTTTTTTTTTTTTTATCAAGGCGAAGATGCACTTGACAGGTTGGTTTACTCACCTGGTTGGCTACCCCATTACAATTTAACAGTATGACTCGGTAGGAATCTGCTTTTTAGAAGCAGGGCAGCCCATACCTGCTGGCACGCCAGCCCCATTCCCTATACACATCATCATCTGAATATACTATTGAGTAGGGGCTGAGTTTTGTGCCATATGCAGGGTTGATAAACTTCTTGAAGGACTTCGAATTATGAATCGTAGTTATTCAATATAATCAAACAAGATGTGACCTAGTTGTGTTTTTTTTTTTTTTTTGTGTCCGACTCTGGGCATAGGCTTTACAGCCTGCTATCAAGGCCCAGCCGTCCTCCTACATACTACATGTCACCACTTCGGCGCTAACACCCACCGTCCATATTGAATACATGCTAGGGCTGTCTCATACAGGACTGGTGTATTGGTATTAGCGGGGTTATTTTTACGACATGTCTTCTGGTAGATCAGTAAAGCCTGATTTAATGAAATTCAAATCCTTAAACTGTTCACCTGCCCCAGCGAGGATTCGAACCGGGGTCCCTCGGGACTGGAAGCGAGTGGAGGGACTTTTTAAATGAAGTGTCTGAGTCGGCGCTAACAGTATCATCAGACAGAGAATTCCAGAGGTCTATACATCTGATACTGAAAAACCTGCGTCTACACTCGGATGAAATGCGGGGCTTGGCCACCTTGAATCTATGACCCCTGGTGTGAGTTAATGAAGGAAGAGAAAAAAAGTTTGGGCGGTGTGATTGGGGATTGGTGATGAAAGATTTTCCAGTATTTAATAAGGTCAGCTCTGATCAGTCTCCCTTTTACAGAATACAGGTCCAGGTTTTTCAGACGGTCAGCATAACTGAGTTCGGACAGGCCATTGATTTGTTTGGTCCATCTACGCTGTACAGACTCCAGGAGCTTCAGATCTCCGTGGTAGCCTGTATTCCATACAGTGGAGCCAAACTACAGGATAGGTCTGATGTGTGATTTGAACAAAGTCAACATAAAAGCTCGGTCATGACAGAGGGTGGACTTCAACAAATTATTTGCCAGGCCTTCTGCTTTTCTTACGGTATTTCTTATGTGAGAGTGGAATTTCAGTGAGCTGTCAACCAAGATACCTAAGTCTTTGTGTATAGTTTCTACAGAGAGACGTGTTGTTCATGTGATAGTGCTGAAGTGTGCCAATAGAGTTCCAATCAACTGGGCCTCTCTGACATCGCAGTACAGTGCACTTGTCAAGATTGAAACGTAAACCCCAGGACTCAGCGACCTTGTACACCATATCTATGTCCTTCTGACACGTATTTATGTCTGCAGCTAACGAGGAACAGGTATTGTGATGCAGCTTGAGGTAAATCTTCATGTTGTCAGCAAAGAATTTGCATTTGGAGCGTATATATGATGGTAGAAAGTTTATGTATACCAGAAAGAGCAAGGGGCCTAGAACAGATCCCTGGGGGACACCACTGAGAACATTCCTTAAGGAACTGGTGCAGCCAGACACAGACACTTTCATGGTGCGGCCAGACAGGAAGTCAGAGATCCAGGACAGCAAATAACCACTGACCCCCTGTGATGTGCAGGTGATTTGTTTGTGGCCACCCCTTACTGGATTGAGGCATCAGGCTATAGATGGATAGATAGTTAAACTTGGAAGTAATGATGCTGGAGAATTTTGCCAGTGAAATGAATAACAGCGTGACGAACATATTTAGGTTTACTCACCTGGTTGGCTACCCCATTACAATTTAACAGTATGGCTCGGTAGGAATTTGCTTTTTAGAAGCAGGGCAGCCCGTACCTGCTGGCACGTCAGCCCCATTCCCTATACACATCATCTGAATATACTATTGAGTAGGGGCTGAGTTTTGTGCCATATGCAGGGTTGATAAACTACTTGAAGGACTTCAGTTGAAGGTGAGTCAGTTGAAGAATGTATTCCGAAAGTGTAAGTTTAGACTATGTCACCTTT
Organism: Birgus latro; assembly: GCA_018397915.1. NCBI lineage: Eukaryota > Metazoa > Arthropoda > Malacostraca > Decapoda > Coenobitidae > Birgus > Birgus latro. Next base: position 17,563 of record JAGKTI010009887.1, read on the forward strand.
CATATAATTGAAATACTGTAGGTAAACACAGTGGGAAATACAGTAGTTAAGGTAAGACCAGGTACATTAAATAAGCTATATATGACACATTAACACTGTAATTCATAAGATGAGGAATGACTATTTTTTTTTCCCCTTAATCTCTAGTGCAAGCCTCACCCAAACATCTGGTGGGGAGAGAGGTACGGGTGTACATAATTGTAATAATAACTATATACTCCTACAGTATTCACTGTTTATTTTCTGCTTGTTACAGTACACCAGTGTTTGTCATTGCTCAAGAAAATGCTGTCAAGTATGATAAGATCATTAAATACTTGGCAACAGGCAAATATGAAAGAGGACTGTCAAAGTACCACCAACGAGTTATATGAAGATTGTCATCTGCATTCAGCTGGGGTTCTGAGAGTAAGAAATTTTTTCACTTTACCATAATATGCCTGTTTGGTTTAAGTGACACTCAGATTGGTATATCCAGATGCACACAAGCATTTCCACGAACCTTTTACCCTAACATTTTCTTTGAAAATATTGAGCTTTCCAAAGGCTAAATAGATTGTGTGCTGATGTAGTTGGCTTCGTATTCAAGTGGGATGAAGTGGGAGAGGGGAAAAGATGAGGTGGGTGGTTGGAGTTGAGTTCGAAAGAAGTGGCTGTAAGGTGGAAAAAAGGCAGCCAGGCAGGTGACAGGGTGATATGGAGTTTTGATTTTGGCGACCTTAAAGATATACTGTTTATGCCGAATTTGAACATTACCATGAACAAGGGAGGGAGAGGAGGGTTGACCTGAAGATGTCAGAGGGGATAACTGGATTTTTAAATCCAGTCCAATCATCTGTTGCACTCATACATCCCTCCTATCTGTACATTTAAATAGTCCTCCTTGGGTGAGTGCTCAAATAATCAACACACCATAAATAGAGCATTGTTAATGATATGACTATTACTTCCAGGGAGTCTTCTACATGTACCCCACAAAGATGGTCACAAGAGAGAGGTCATCCGAAGTACGGAGGAACTAGCTCGTATTCTCCACCTGCACCACAGCAGTCCAGTGGGTGGGCACCGTGGGGTGAATGCCACCTGGGAAAAAGTGGCAAAGAATTATTACTGTGTTAATGTGGCAGAGATTGTTGATGAGTATGTAAGTACTGTTTCGCTGAATACCTGTATTTGCTGTATTAAATTCAAACTTCACAGTTTGAATTTAATACTATTCCTAAATCATTATATAAACTATTATTATTTTAATATTCTATTTGCAAACATGATTTCTTGGCACTTACATAAGGGTAGGCTAACTCGTATTTGTTGTTATCCGTGTATGGTACTGGTAACCAGTACTTTTCTCATACAGTACAGTGCAGCTTAACATCCCTCAGATTTTCACCTTTACTAAGACTGTCCATTAAAATCAGATTGCAGCCTGTGATACTTGCCAGAGATTTTATCCCTTAAAGACTGAGGCCCCTACAATGAAGCCCATCAAGGTCACCGAGCCATTGGACTTGGTAGGAACATATAGGTATGTAAAGTGATATATCTTGGACATGGCATGTCATTGATTTTTCTCTCCTTCCATCTTGTACATAGGGATTGTTATTATAGTACCCTACATACTTTAGTAGCTATTCAGTAAATACCTTGCTTTGTTTCTGCATTGTACTTCTTTCATTTGGCCAATGTAGACAGTCTGTGTAGGTATTCTGCCTTTGTCCTAATGTCATTGAAGGGTGACCTTGACCTGCCTGTTGTGTGACAAGAATAATATAGCCATAAACTAAGCCTCCACAATTTTCCTTGCCAGTTGCAGTAAGAAGGCACTGCCTGCTGCAGTGGAACTTTGGTTCACTGCATGGGATGGCCCTGCCTGGAATATTGCCTGACTTTGGTGCATACGCCTATGTATGCTCAGGCAGACATACTGGGGTAGTTCAACAGCATTTGAATTTTGAATGTATATTGTATTGCTCTTCCCCTCGGGAGGCGAGATAGAATACTTCCCGGGTATCCCTGCTTGTTGCAAAAGCCAACTAAAGGGGGTGCTTTAATCTTCTTCCTTCCCCTCTTCCCCCTCTGCTGCTTGTACTTTATGTGTCCCACCTCTGTGCCTTATATTTTCACTTCATTACCCACCCAACCCCTTTTAAGTGCCATAGAGTCAATAAGAGGCTTGGTGCTAGCTTTTCCTTTTCCTTTTTTTTTTTTTTTTTTTTTCCAATTTTCCAGTCCAATCCCTTTAGTTTTGAGAAATCTTAAATCTCCCTTTAGTTTTGAGAAATCTCACATAAGAGTGTTAGGGTAGTCCAGTATAGTTCAAGTTCAGTCAATGTTAAAAAATTAGCCTCTAAATTTCATTTATGGAAAAGTACTTTTAACTCCAAATATTATGAAAAACAGTATTCACTCCAGTAGGGTATGCTCAGTGAAGTTTCCTGTTCACACTGTTACAGCACATCTACTGATTCAATGGATAATGATAATGTTATGCTACGTATTTGTGAGTCGGTTTCTCGCCCTCAAACACGCAGGCTACAACGGGTCCCTATTCTAGACCGGGAGGTAACTCCAAAGAGTAAGACTGGACACAAAAACAAGGCAGTAAGTATTACACACATGTATTCCAGATATTTTACCAAGGACAGTAGTACATCACAAATATATTACAACTGGGTTGGTCGGAGATAGGTTAACTCTTTACACAAATGGAATCTGTCATACTGACTGGTAGAGTTATGGTACTATTTACCCAACACTTATAGCACATACAATACACTTGGGAGGGGTAGACCAAGAAAGACATGGGACGAGGTCATTAAGTGTGACTTAAGGGTTAAGGGACTGAACAGGGAGGCTGCCAGGGATCGAGCAGTGTGGAGAGCCGCCATTAGGTGACCAAGGCCGACGCATGCAAGCATGTTGGAGCCTTCAAAAACGAAACGAAATGAAACACAGGAATGAATTTACTATAATTTCCCAAACCCGTATAGCACTGGACGGCACTGTATATGAGTTACGTTAACACCTGTGTCACAGACACCTGGTGGCCGGAAGTCTATCTCAGGTAGCGTTGCCCGTAGTGATCCCTGGCAGGGGACTGCGATATTTTGGTATATCCTGACTAACGTGCCTGGACACGGGGGTGGGTGGAGATTTAAAGCACAAAGGGGAGGCACGATGGAAATAACATGGACTCCTTCTGCTGGTCACTTAAGGGTTTCACTCGCGTGCCTGTGGGTTGAGAAGGGAGAGTGTAAATAACAAGGGAATGGCACAACCGACACAATATTAATGTTCTGCTGGTCACGAAGACTGTCCGAGACGCGGGACTCTGCCCGAGATATAGGTCAGGCCACGTTTTGTCTATTAGGCTCGTCCAATCTTATATTCTGGGTTCCTGGTCACTTAAACTCGAGAATACACTGTAGGGGATCACTCGTAATGTATATGTTAATGCACACAAATATCTGGGTCGAAAGAGCACACACATGTGTAAAGTCCACTCACTTTGTTACCACTGGTGGGCCCTAGGTTGATTCCTCCGTCTGGAGGAAGGGCAGAGTGGCGCGCCCCTGGACAGGGCCCCACACGTAGTCGTGGGGCTAGGGGCTTGGCCTGTCGTCGGGTCTGGAAGAGACTCAGGGATGCCTCGCCCACAGGTGAGTCGCGCCCTGGTGTTCGGGACAACTCCCGGGGCAACTGGGGACCCAGGGCACTGGAACCCGGGGCAGCTGGACTGCGGCAACTGCTAGAGGGCGGTGTTGCCGACAGGAACGTCTCACGGGAACCTCGGGCCGGGGGAGTAGTGGACAGGGCCCGTCGTTGGCTGTGGGGTCTGCAGGGACTCTGCTTCGGCCACTGTTCACCCTCGTGGAGTTGCAGGGAACCAAGACCTTGGGTGAGGCCTTGCCATGGCTCGGGTGAAGGGTCCTCTCTGGCTGCAGGTCCTCCTGTAGGAGAGAAGCGGACGGTGGCCTGCTTTACACCTGGCCCGACGTGACTTCAGAAATCCACTGAATTAGCATCAGGAAATTTGCGGCTTATGCTGTTCAACTTTTCTTCCAGTAGTATTTGTATGAAGTTGGTTTCTTTCGGGAATCTGAAGACCAACAATACTTCATGTGGTAATATTTTGAGTTTTATGTTTTTTGACTCATGGGATGCATCATGGACTGATGTGTTTGGTCTTTTGATTGCATGCAGCTCAAATGTCTACTTCAGTCCATTATACTACTGTGCCTGTTACCTCCTGTGGTTTAAACGATGTATCCAGGCATCTCAGAGTTCATGAACTTTGAATTGGGTTTTGTTTTAAGAACAACTTTGAGGCATTTACACTTGGTTGTTTCCCTTTTCCTAATTACTGTGTGCTGTTCTTTATCTTGAATGCCCAGTTCTTGATGCTTTGGCGGGAAGGACGTCATTTTGTGTTTAATAGGTCTGTGCCAATGCTACTTACGAGGGTGAGATGCAAGGCCAAAGCTTGGGTTCGGCGGTAATTATTCACAGTTAGTGGTACCTGTTTTATTCGATTCTCAGGCGGGACGGACTTCATTTCCTGTTTCACGGGCTCCAACCCGACCCTTGCGGTATACGAGGGCAAGATACAGAGTCGTAACTTGGGCATGGCGGTGGAATCTTGGAATGAGGAGGGCAAGCCAGTGTTGGATACCAGGGGAGACCTAGTGTGTGTCAGGCCATTCCCATCCATGCCCACACACTTTTGGAACGACGAAGGTGGAATTAAATATACTAATGCATATTTTGCAAAGTAACTACAGCTGTAGCGGAAAGAAGGGGTATCAAGAGTCTTTGAAGATTTCCTAGCACTTTCCTAGTTATTTGTGGCAATTACACATTAATTTCCTTATATACTAATGCAGTTGTGGTGATAAGATAAAAGTAACAATCAAGTGAGTGCAGTGATATATTATGCAGAGGGCTGCCAAACATTGCTTTAATTTTCCCTCGTCCGTGCCGACAGTTTTGGCAGTGCACGGACCCACGGTGACTATATGATACTGAACTCCCGTACCGGCGGTGTTACCATGTCGGGACGCAGTGATGGCACGCTGAGCCCAAATGGTGTTAGGTTTGGCAGTGCTGAAATTTACAATGTTGGTAAGTTAGTGCTGTTTTTGGCCATTTGTCACCGTTTCGGCCAAATAGCATTAGGTGTTGGACGAACAGTATGCCTTTACAGGATGTCAGCAAGAGTACAGCCCAGTTTGTTACATTTGACTAAAACCTGTTGATTACAAGGATCTATCTATCTATCTATCTATTGCCAGACGCCTTAATCCCACACGGGGTGGCCACAAACAAATCACCTCCACGTCACTCTGTCCCCTGCCATTTCACTACCACGCTCCCAACTCACACCCCTCTCTCTCATATACCTCTCCACTCCATCCCTCCTTCTCATCCTCGGACTCCCCCTCCCTCTCGCCCCCTCCACCTCACTCACATACACTCTCCTCTTCAGTCTTTCACTCTCCATCCTCTCCACATGCCCAAACCACCTTAACGTGCTTCTCCTAACGCTTCCCATCACATCCTCAACCACACCACAACGCTCCTTCACTTCCTCATTTGTTAGTCTGTCTCTCCATGTGACTTCACATGCTCCTCTCAAATAACTCATTTCCAGTGCTCTCACTCTTGACTTCTGTTCTTCCAACAGGGTCCAAGCTTCACTTCCATATGTCAGAGTTGGTATCACAATACTGTCATGTAACAACTTTTTCGCTTCCATGCTCACTTCCCTGTTTCTTATCACTGCTTTTAACGAACCAGCAACCTTCCTTCCCTGCTGCACCCTTTCGAGCACTTCACCTTCCAGACTTCCATCCTTACTCATCACACTGCCCAAGTACTTAAATTCACTCACATTCTCCATATCCTTCCCATCCAATCTCACTTTACATTCACTGGCTTCACTTCTCTCGAAGACCATCACTTTAATCTTCCCTACATTCACCTTTAGATTTCGTTTCTTACACACTCTCCCAAACTCATCTACCAAGCCTTGCAGCTCCCCTTCATCTTCGCTCAACAACACAGTATCATCTGCAAACAACAGTACAGGGAGTTTCCAAACATTGCCCTCTCTCACTAGGGCCAGTCCAACATCCACTGCCCTACCTTGTATCTCTTTTATAACCCCATCCATATACAGATTGAACAACCATGGAGACATGACACATCCCTGCTTCAATCCAAATTTCAAATGGAAAGATTCACTCAGTTTGCCATCCGCACGCACTGCAGCCTTAGCACCCTCATACATACTCTTCACAGCCTTCAACAACTTCCCATCCACTCCATATATTCTTAATACCTTCCACAAACCTTGTCTCTCCACCCTGTCATATGCTTTCTCCAGATCTATAAAGGCTGCATACAACTTCTTGCCCTTCTCTAGAAACTTTTCCACTAAGGATCTAAGAATGAATATCTGGTCTACACAACCTCTTCCCTTCCTAAAACCTCCTTGTTCTTCTCCAACTAATTCCTCAGTAATTTCCCTAACTCTGTCAATAAGTATCCTACCATATACTTTTCCTATTACACTGAGAAGGCAAATGCCCCTATGATTACCACACACTGCTTTTCCCCCTTTTCCTTTGTACAGAGGAATAATTATACCTGGCTTCCAATCCTCCAGGACTCTACCCTCCTCCCAAGGCAATCTGCACACCTTCCACATCCATTCTATTACTATCTCTCCTCCATGCTTCAGCATTTCACCACACACTCCATCAATTCCTGGGGCTTTCCCCATTTTAACTTTCTTCATTGCTTCCACCACTTCCATCCTACTGATTTCTTCCTCTCTTCTCACAGTCCTCCTTCTCCCTGCCATTCCCCAGCCACTTATACTTGCATTACTTTCATTCTCTATGTTCAACAGTTCATTAAAGTGTTTTCTCCATCTGTTTACTTTTTCTCCCTTCTCCACTAGTAATCTACCATTTTTATCTTTCACACCCCCAATGACTTCGTTGGCACCCTGTCTAGCTCTCTTTACCTCCTTCCAGAACATTTTCTTACATTCCCTCCTCTTTACACTCAAATTCCTTCCAAATTCCTCTTCCACTCTCTTCTTACTCTCTCTTACTAATCTTTTCACCTCTCTCCTCCTCACTACATATAACTCTCTCGTCCGTCTCTCAGCTTCTTCGTCGCCCCTGTTCCTCATCCACTCATTATATGCTTTCTTCTTTTGTGCCACAGCCTCTCTCACCTCTTCAGTCCACCATGCTGTTCTCTGAACCACCTTTCGTCTTCTCTTCACCCCACACACCGCCTCACATGCTGCACAGATTTCTTCTGTGAATACCTTGCACACACCTTCCACGTCCCCCATCTGCTCCATTCTATATTTACCCAATCGCTCCTCCACTTCCCTTTTATATTCAGCCTTTATTCCATCCTCTTGTAACTTTTCTACCCTCCTTGTAACAAATACTTCCTCCTGTCCTTCCCTTCTTCTCTTCCTCCATCTTGTTTTGACTCTGATTCTGGCCACCACCAATTGGTGGTCAGAAAGTCCACTCCCCCAACCTCTATATACTCTTGCATCCATTACACATCTTCTCATCCTTTCATCCACACACACATAGTCAATCATTGCCTTCCGTTCATTCATTCCACCGTCCTCTCTTCTCACCACTCGCCATGTATACCTATGGATCATTTTGTGCCTGAAGAGGGTATTAGCTACCACCAACCCCCTCCCAGCACGAATGTCCACTAAAGCACTGCCATTGTCATCCATCTCTGCAGACACACCCCACTCACCGACCACTCCATCCACCTTCTCATTCCCTACTTTTCCATTGATATCTCCAATCAGGAACACTCTCTCATTCCTTTCAAACTTTTCCAAGCAGGCTTCCATATTTGTCCAAAACTCTCTCTCAGTCTACTTACACGATCTTGCGTTGGCGCATACACGCACACAATTGCCCACATTTGTAGTTCAACTTTCACTCTTACCCACACAATCCTTGACCCAACTGATCCATACTCTCTTACATTCTCCTTCCACCTGTTGCTCACAACAATACATACTCCCTCTTTCGCCCTCTCATTCTCACCTACTCCCACGCATATACCCCACCCATATTCCCTTCTCTCACACTCTCACCTCGCCATTTAGTTTCAGTTATTCCACATATATCCACTTTCGCACTCTCAAGCACCTGTACAATCTCTCTCTCTTTCACCTCATCATTCATACCCCTTACATTCCAAGTCGCAATCTCTATCTCGTCCTTTGTCCGGTCCTTTTTCGTCAACTTTTGGTCAGTCCTGGTCTGAGGCTTCCTGTTTGTATTTTTAGTTAGTTGTTTTTACGGGGTGGGGCACTAACCCACCACCAACCCTTTTAGTCACCTCTTACGACAAGCAGGGATACTGGGGGAGAATTCTTGAAAAACCCCCTACCCCCAGGATGGGGATTACCATTATTGCCTTACTGAAGAAAGAGTGTTTTATGATTGTGCACACATTGCTGCAGAAACTGTAATTATGATAGTTCTGTTTGTACATTGCTCCAGAACGTTTGATAGTTTTGTGCACACCTCTGCCGAAAGTGTAGTTATAATAGTTTGTGTGTCAGTACTTCTACAAGCACCAGGCAGGTGATGGCTCATACCGTCTTTCGTCAGTGCTTGGGGAGGTTGCCTCTTGTATGGGAAAGGAACATCCTTAAAGAAACAAAAACCACTTCAATACCTTTAACCCCTTCATTACCGAAATCGATAAGGTTTACGCTTGTAAGCCTAGAAAAAGTTCTGGCGAGGAACCGATAATTGTAAGGTTTACAGTGGTAAACCTGATAAGCATAGGGAGGTATAGGAGGGTAGGAGTGTTGGTTTTGGGGTTACTAGAGAGACTTGGGTTGTAAGAACTGGCAACTTGACTCTGACATCATTCTCCTTGTCATGGCCGTGCCATGGCCATATCAGAGTCCATGCCAGGCCATGATTGACATCATTTGGGTATTTTGGATATGATTTATTATTTCAAATGTTTTGAGCATATATATAGACCTAGATGGTATGATATAAACAGAAAAAAATAGTTGCACTAGGCATATCAGCACGTGGTTACCATGACAACCACCCTCCTAGGCCCCACAACCAACCAGCAGCCAGTTCTCACCCGCAACCCCTCAGTATCCCCCAAGCTGCATGCTGTGACTGTGTGTGTTTTTTTTTTGGCTGTTTTTGCGTGATCATGGCGTCATCTGATACTGATGACGAATTTTATACAAAGCTTGCTAGTGAGTTAGATGAGTCTGACGACAGTGAAACTCAGTCAGACATCAGTGAGTGAGTCAGACGATGATTATATACCAGAAAACGACAGTGATAGCGAGAGTACGAGTGATGAAAGCGAGATAGATAATTGCTCAAATCCCAGCCCTGTAGGCTCGCCATTGTTGCAGAGTCCCTCAGGACCTGCCTTCACCCTCTTTTCGGATCCATTTGCAGATCAAAGGCCACCTCCACTACCTAGACTTCACCTGGACTTTCCCAACGTACATCCTGCAGTGTATCAACGCCACGAGGAGCAACATATGAGTACTGTATATACCTTTTTATGTCTGTAAAGTCTATATTTATAGGAACAATGAAAGTTTAGTAAAGTATATATATCCCTACACGTATACTACTATAGGAAATGTATTTCAAATCATGCACAGTGTACCTCGTGGTCAACATGTAGTTGAGAATATAAAAGTAATATAAAGTGAAAAACTGCGCACTTATGATAAACGATCACCCCCACGCACACGCATGAACTTCCGGGAATTCGGTTTTTGACGGAGGGAGAGCGGGGCGGCTGGGGGTGGGAGGCACGGTAATGAAGGGGTTAATGGTTACGTTGTGACACATCAGTAAATTTAGGTGGCATTTTCTCGTTTTTTAAAAGTGGTGCTTACGATGTTGTGATTCTAGACTCCTCATATAATGTACGGGCAGTTCAGTTCAGTTCGGTTGATAGGTGGGGAGTATTGCCTTAGTATCGGCACTCCTCCTGTCAATTTACTTATTTTTATTCAAATTAAATATATTATTATTATTATTATTATTGTGTTAGATTATAGTGGTACAAACTTATAGTGTCGCGTTGGGTGAAAAGTGATTGATGAGAGTGTTTGCTTGTTGTTTGTTTGAAGGAATGGTGTCTGTTGTTGTGATGGCAGCGTATGATTGTGTAGTGTTGCTGTTGGAGAGTGTGATGCTGTTTAGTGTTTTGTAGAGTTTGCTGGTGTTTGTTTTGTGATCAAGTGTTTGGAGATAATTATTCCAATATAGTGTTTGCTGTTCTGATATTTTATTGTTTATTTGAGTTGAGTTCTTGTATTTGTTGTATGGTGTCATGTGAATGTGGTGTTCGAGAGTGTCGTAGTGTGTCCTGTTGTCTGATAAGGCCTTGAATTTCTGGTGTGAAATTGGGGTTGTGTCTTTTTCTGTTGCCTCTGGGGATGTGTCTTTTGTCTGCATTTTGTACAATTATATTGAAAGTGTGCACAGCGGTGTTGATGTTTGTGATGGATGAACTGTTTAATGTTTCAAAGTGTTGTTTTGTTTCAGTTGTGAAGGCCTCCCAGTTGGCTGTCTTATAATTAGTGTAAGTGTGTCTGTGGCCAGCTGGGGTGATTCTGGTTTTGGTAGTGATGATGATTGGGAGGTGGTCAGAGCCAAGGGTTCTGACCATTCCTCAGGATGTTGGGGAGGCGAGGTTTGGGGAACAGAAGGTGATGTCTGGGGATGATGGGAGGAAGAGGGCTTGGTGTGGGATATGGGTATGAAGATTGGGATGATTGAGTATGAAAAGGTAATCTGTCTGGGTTTGTAGTGCCAGCCCTCTGTCTGTGTCAGAGTTGTTGGCATACCAGGCTGATGCCTTGGCGTTGAAATCACCACCCAGGATGATGTTGGGTATGTTAGTGATGTGGTGTATTTGTGGAGAGTAATTGTGTGGTACTGTGGGGGATGATTGTGGGGGAATGTATATGTTGGCGATTGTTGATTTGTTACCAGTGCTTATTTTAAATGATTGTATTTCTGTTGTAGTGTCATGTGAGGGGAGAAGTGACTTTGTGTGTGCACTGGTATCTGAAAAGTTTACGGATTTGTGTACCAGGGTGATGAGTCCACCGCCACCACAGAGGGGTTGATCTCGCATCCTCACACAATTGGTTCAGATTTAAAGACAGATTTATTGAAGCATGAAGAAATATTTTGGAAATTGGCTGTTTGGGTATGGTAATGTGTACTGTATTGTAAATGAGTTTTTATCCCTGTAGGATGGGAGTAGGGTTTTTTTTCAAGTATTCTCCCCCAGTATCCCTGCTTGTCGTAAGAGGTGACTGAAAGGGTTGGTGGTGGGTTAGTGCCCCACCCCGTAAAACAACTAACTAAAAATACAAACAAGAAGCCCCGGACCAGGACTGACCAAAAGTTGACGAATAGGACCGGACAAAGGACGTGGTAAAGATTGCAACATGGAATGTAATGGATATGAATGATGAAGTGAAAGAGAGGGAGACTGTACAGGTGCTTGAGAGTGCGAAAGTTGATATATGTGGAATAACTGAAACTAAATGGCGAGGTGAGAGTGTGAGAGAATGGGAGTATGGATGGGGTATATGCGCGGGAGTAGGTGAGAATCAGAGGGCGAAAGAAGGAGTGAGTATTGCTGTGAGCAACAGATGGAAGGAGAATGTAAGAGAGTATGGATCAGTTGGGTCAAGGATTGTGTGGGTAAGAGTGAAAGTTGGTCTACAAATGTGGGCAGTTGTGTGCATGTATGCGCCAGGCCAAGATCGTGTAAGTAGAGTGAGAGAAGAGTTCTGGACAAATGTGGAAGTGTGCTTGGAAAAGTTTGAAAGGAATGAGTGTGTGTTTCTGATTGGAGATATCAATGGAAAATTAGGGAATGAGAAGGTGGATGGAGTGTTTGGTGAGTGAGGTGTGCCTGCAGAGATGGATGAGAATGGCAGTGCTTTAGTGGACATTTGTGCCGGGAGGGGGTTGGTGTTATCTAATACCCTCTTCAGGCACAAAATGATCCATTGGTATACATGGCGAGTGGTGAGAAGGGTGGACGGTGGAATGAATGAACGGAAGGCAATGATTGACTGTGTGTGTGGATGAAAGGATGAGAAGATGTATAATGGATGCAAGAGTATATAGAGG
>JAGKTI010009888.1:17724-29777 GCA_018397915.1 Birgus latro
CAGTCTCTTCCTCCCTTGGTCTCCACCTCCCAGCCGTATCTCTCCCATCATCACTACTTTTTCTGCCCCCCTAACACGTCTCGTCCCGTTTTTATTCCTTTTCCACTCGATCGCCCTCTCCTTCCCTTCGTTCACCGTTTCGTCTCTTCTTGCACTGTTCATTTTTTTAGCATTTGTACAGTTCCAGAGTTCATTCTCCCCCTCTTTTCTTTTTCTTTCCTTTTTTTTCTTTTTTTCCCCCTCGACACAATCATGGCAGCTTTGTCCTCTAGTATGTGTAATGTAATTCATATCATTTCATTTGTATATATAACATGTAATTTTATTGACATTTCTTGTTAATTTTTTGTTGGGACTAAAATTTACTTATCTATAAAATGATACATCAGTTTGTGACAGCCATTACCTAAGATGATGACAGATGACTAACAGTGCTACCGTTGTCTCAGTAATTGACCGTCTGATTGGCCATCTTAACACAACACAGAAATTACCGTGAGTTTGATGCTATAATTGAGACAGGATATCAGTTTTTGACAGCCATTAGCTAAGATTATGAGAGAAAACTAAAAGTGGTACAGTTCGCCTCAGTAATGGTACATCTGATTGGCCAGCTTAACACAGCACAGAGGTTGCCGTGATTTTGTTGCTATCTGATTGGCTGTCTTAACACAGCACTGAGGTTACTGTGATTTTGTTGCTATAATCGAGACAGGTAGCTCAAATCATCGCTCGCATTACCTGAATCGGCGATCGTAACAGGCGCTCACGTATAGGAAGTCCCTAATTATTGAGCCCTTACGAGGAGTCTCTTTTGCGTTCGAGGGCCTGATCCATCAAAGTAATTGTTTCTTTCCACGGTTATTCTAAATTGGGGTTAAATAATAGACATTACAGGTGCAGCCCAGGACTCGCCTTCCTGTATTCTTCACCATTATCTCTTCAGCACCATCATTATCACTGATCAGCATTCATGGTACGAGGTGTGTGTGTTGTCGGTGTATATTTGTGTTGGGATATGTGGCGGGTGTTACAAAGTGTATGTATATTTTTCCATACGGTATTATAGTCATGTTTGTATGTATGCGTTGTGCCCCTGTATGTATGTGTGTGTGTGTGTGTGTGTGTGTGAACCTATGATTGTGTCCTGTGTGTGTGTGTTTTTTTTCTAGTTCTTGTATTCTGTTGATATATTTGCTTGTGTTCCTATATCTTATGCTTGAATATGTCTGAGTGCGTGTGAGTCTGTATGTGTACTTTTTAAGATATGCAACATAGTACATAATATACTCTGCCTAAATCTGCATGTCTCCTAACCAGTTCTTCTTTATCGCGGTTCCTGTCGCTCACATCTCTGCCTAATTCACGTTCTTCATGTCTCTTCACTTTTATTATACCAACTTCTTATACACACTTCACTCTGACCACTCTCACCACCAGTCCGACCATCTCTCTGTTGCATTTCTCATTCTTCACCATCAACATTTACAGCTTAATATCGCATCCGTACCTCCATGACTACAATACCGTCTGGCACCATACCCACCACCACCACCACCACCACCACCACCACCACCACCATCTCACAGTCGTTTTCTTCACATTCTTCCTTGTCACACTACACATCTTACCATCATTTCTGTCACACATCATCGTCATCTCTCCCCATCATTGTCGCCACAAACATCCCACTGTCACGTTACTCTTCATAGTCATTAATCACGTCATTTCTTACATCTCTGTTGGCTAGGCAGAGAGTAAGGCCAGTATTCTTGTTGCTTAAGGAGGCTCCCTAGTACCTCTTCCTTAGCGATTTATTTTTGCGTACGGCACGTTAATATAATTTTGTACGTTTGTTTATGAAGAGTTAAGTGATATTAGAAAAATTTAAATAGTACGGAAGAGACTAGCAAGGTGTAATAAACAAAATAAATCGCTTAGGAAGAGGTGTTAGGGAGCCTCCATGATCGACGAGAAGTACAAAGGGCCGGGCCACCTAGAAAGGACTATGATGTACCGTATGTATTGTCTGTGTGTGTGTAAGTATGCAGTTCTGTCGCACCTCACTATCGTCTTAGTCACAGTCAAGATTTTTTCATTTACATGTCACTGCTCCTTTATTCAGTAGACCATTCACACCTCACTATCACCAGTCATACCACTTATGACTGTCACCACTTATGACTATCACCGCTCACTCTTGACTATCACCACTCACTCCTCACTGTCTATCACCATTCACACCTCGCCATGGCCATTGAAATATTTCACCATCACTACTCACATCACACTTGCATCACACTATCATAATGGTTTGTTATGCACCTCAGTGTCTTAATTACAGCACATTTTATTCATGACTGTTAATTTTCTCATACCACTCTTCATCACACTTCTCTTTTTACCCGCCTCTTCACTTCACGCTTCATTTCATTACCACCCTTCATATTTATGGTATTCTCATCACAGTCCATCTACACCCATCTGTTACAGCATATTCTTTCCATGCGCCACTTTTCATCACATTCCTCCCATCGCCAGCCTCTGCAATTCACTGTCCGTTCCTGTATGCATCACTACCCCTCATCATTATCTTGCTCATATCTCCCACACCATCTTCACACGACCTTTAACTCCCTCCCTACCTTTCCTCACCGTTTTTCTCATCCTGTTCACCGTTCTCATTTCCTCTGCCCATCACAACGCCTCATCATTCCCTGTCTTTCATTTCCCAATTAGTTTTCGCTCTGATTGTTCTTTTAGTCTCCCCCCCTCTCGCCATTCCTCCGTCCTTTATCACTGCTCACCACATTCCTCCCCTCATCAGTCTGTCTGCACTTACGTATCTATACTTATATATTTCGCTGCTTATGCTTATTTTCCTCCACTTTTCTGCTTCATTTACACGCATCTGTTTACACATCTCACCATTCCTTATAAATCGTCACAGTGCACCACTATCCTCCCATCACCAGTATCTCTAAATTTCATTCTGTTACTGTGTGTAATATCACTCCCTCATTTGATTCCCTTCCCATCAGTACTCACTTCCCTATTGCCATTCCCTTCCTTCTATCTCTCCCCTCTCTTACTCCATTCCTCTTCATTCCATGTCCTTCGTCACCATTCACCACTCTCCTTTCTTTCAATCTCTCTGCACCAGTACAGTACTGTCATTAACCCTCATTTTCCCCATCCTTTCACCACCCTTCTGTCACTCCCTTTCTTCCCCCTCTCCTTTATCTTCATCACCCCTCACCACAGTCCTCCATTCACCAATCTCTCATCACTTCATTTTCCTTTGCCCCCTGCCTCACACTACTCCTCCTCATTCTCCTCCCTTCACCACTCAGTCCCCTATTTCACTCTGTTTCTCTCATCATTCCATATTTATCGTCACTCCTCACCACTCTTCTCCCTTCAGCACTTCATTCTTCATTACTCCATATCTCACTCTATCCCTCATTATTCTCTTCCCCTCGCCATTCTCCTCTGTCTCTCCCTTCCTCTCGTCTCTCCCTTATCGTCAACACAGCCCACCAAAATCCTCCCTTCACCAGTCTGTCTGCACTTTATTTTCCTTTTCTGGACTCCTTACTACTTATCCCCTCATCATTCTCCTCCCCGTCACACTCTTCCCTTTGTCATTCCCTTCCCTTCAGCATTTCTCATCCCTCACCTTCATTCATTACTCTTCACACTTAATACATTCCATTCTCCTTTACTGCATACCTTGTTGCTGACGATTCTGTTCCTTTCACCACTCTCTCCCCTCTCACACTCCGTTCTCATTATTCCTCACCCCTCATCATCCCTCATCCCTCATCATTCCTCATCCCTCATCATGCCTCATCCCTCATCATGCCTCTTCCCTCATCATGCCTCTTCCCTCATCATTCCTCGTCCCTCATCATTCCTCGTCCCTCATCATTCCTCGTCCCTTATCATTCCTTCTCCCTCTCTACTATGCACCCCTCTTCTTCAACATTTCATTTTCCTTTACTGCATACCTTACTACCCATCCCCTCATCATTCACCTCCACACACCACTCACTGTCTCCCCTCTTTCACAATTAGTACTTGTCATCAGATTCTCCCCTGTGATCGCCCATAGCTTCCTTTTCACTCTGTCAATACTAAGCCGTCCACCCGCATCACTTCCCTACCCTCTCCACAAATCACTCTGTCTCATTCACTTCGCCTCTTACTTCCTCATTCACACTGAAACAGCAGCTCATTCATCCTCGTTCATTTCTCTTCTGCCCTCGTCTTTCTCACCCTTCTCCTTTCTTCTTTTCTTCTTCTTCTTCTGTTTTTGTCACGTCTAATTTTTTCTTCGCTTCTCTCTCTCTCTCTCTCTCTCTCTCTCTCTCTCTCTCTTTCTCTCTCTTTTCCTCTTTTTCTCTCTCTTTCTCTCTCTCTCTCAGCCAACCCCCTATCTACGTAGACCCTTTTTCTGTGTTATTTTGATTACCCACAGACGATTTCATTCATAAGGACAGCCTCAGTTAGCGAAGGGGTTACTGAGGGCTGTATGTAACCCCTCAGATTCGAAAAAAAAAAATGAACTTTAATCCCTTCACTCCTAGGACGTATTTTATATTTACTTCTTCTAGACTATTTTACTGAGCTTTGGTTTAACTTTATTAGTTTTAATAAAGGTTGTACTTATCCCCCTTTAGTTCGAGAAGCGTCTCCTAAAGTGAGCAAAATTGTCAGTTTATGGCAAGAATAAGAATTTATCGGAATGAAGTGCTTAAGATGAAGAAAGGGGTCTGGAGAAAACGCACATTAAAGGTAAAAATGACGTCTTGTTGGTGAAAAGATCAGTATAGCTTTGTGGTAGTCGAGTTCCAATACTACACCTATTTACCTGTTATTACTGTACTCAGCTAACTTTACCTTGGCCTAAAACTGCCATCCCCCCGTCTTGAGTGCTGAGTTATGAAAGTAGAATAACACCAGAATATAATGCTAATCACGACGACAAGGTGCCACAGAAAGGATGTAGTGCCACAGTATTGTCCTTTTCTGCCACTGACCTACGAGACACAAGCCACGAAGGACGAAAATCTGGGCCAAGTTAAAGTGAATGAACTGTACCATCATTACCATCACTATCCAAAAAGCACACACACAGTTTTACACCCGACCAGTATACTGTATGTCTGGAATGGGAGCGTACATTCGGAGACAAAAATTTCATCCAGTATTTCACCTCTTCTCATTTAATTCTGTTGATTAGTATTTCGAAACTGAGAGAGGTTTGGTAGGTTTCACTGCCCATCGATGATTCTTTTTAAGGTGGTGTGTTAGGTAGGGAAGTGATGGACATGCCTTAAGTGTGAAATATACTTCTTATATCTTAACTTGGCTCGTATTTTTCGTCTTTTTTTTTTTTTAGCTCATTTTACGTAGTTATTACGGTTTTAGATTCTTTCGTTGCGCTTCTTCGTGACTGGCGCGATATTCTAGTTTCAATCTTTTGTTACAGCTTGGCATTCAAGGTGGTGGGATGGCAATTTGGGGCCAGGTTAGGGTAAGAGGAGTATAGACGAAGAGAATAGGGAATTTTTGTCTGTGGCCAAACATACTGGGAGGAAGGTTGCTTGACCTGGTGGCCAAAACCATGACAGTTTCACACAGATTTGACGGAGTGTAGCAAGACATTCACCCAACATTTTACGAGTTCACTAACACCGCTTTAACTACCTGGACAGCCGACGTGCCTTTCGCTAATGCGGAGGAAGTGGCGCCCCCTTGCTGTTCATGAGGAAGTATTTTGTAAAGAATCGTATCCAGGTTTAATAGTGAGCAAGTCTCCATAGCATCTGTCAGAAGTACTTTTGCTTTGTAATTTTGCGTCGTTGAAGTTCTAATAATTCTAGTTTGTTTGTTCTGTGTTTGTTAGATAGTAAGAAGGAAGAGTAAACAAAAATGTATAGGATCTACTTCAAGAATGTTAAGTATACCAGTCAAAGCACTATGAAAATCAGAGGACGGAATGAGGGGGTATTATGGAACAGTTCAAAGTAAAATGGTATATTGTTAGGGCAGTAGTGAGGGGATTCCAGGGGTCACACTCATAAAATTACTTAAGCTTAGGAAGATAGTTTGTGTGTGCATTTCCCTTTGCTCAATAAATAGGTAACAGACAATGCCTTATCAAACCTAAGTAAATTAATCTTTAATAAATACGATAAAGCTAAAGGATAAATGACAATAACTGACTGGTAATGAGATTTGTTTATTATATGAAATAAATCTTTCAAAGAGAGGACGCACTTTTGCCTTTTTCTTAACACTTGATTCTTTTCATCTTAAGAGGGAACCTTTCTTAGTAAAAAGTTAATGAAGGATGTATGTATCATCTCAAGTCTTTATTAAGGTGAATAAAATCGTCTGGAGATTGTAAGAGTAAAAGAATATTAACGCCATCGGATTAGAGTTCAGAGCTTTGGTGAATTTTGGCTCAGGGCTATAATGGCCAATGATAATACAGCGAACCCAGATACCGCTTGTCTGTTGAAAAGACCCTTTGAGGAAGTCAGTCACGTGATGGGGTTACCGCCACAGACATACGTGCTCTCACACATTTTTACAACCGTTCCATTTATGTCCATTTCCTGGGCAGGTTAGACGAGAAACTGTCATCAGTTAAGAAGGCTCCCTAGCACCTCTTCATTAGCAGTTTATTCCTGTATCTTGCACGGTAATAGATTCTTGTATAAAGTATATATACTGTATATAAAGTAATTATTGTATACAGAACACTAGCACCTCTTCTTTACCAGTTACATTTCAGTATCTTCGGCGATATGTTCTTGTACAGTATGTCACCTATGCAGTCTGCATTGATATAGACGATACAGGCATCATACAGGAGAATAATAAGCTGTAAAATGTCACATATCACGAGGTAAGAAGTGCTAGAATACAGCCTAAGAAAATTAATAAGCTGTCATATGTAAAATAAATTGCTAAGGAATTCCTTGAGGTGTTAGAAAAGGGGTGTTAAGGTGACGAGAACACGGGGCTAAGAGAACAGTTTGGGCAGGGAATATACAGTGCGGTGAAGCAGGTGACAGTCCCCGTACACACAGAGGCGATGAGGGTGTAAGTAAAGCTTGGTATTTTACGAGAGTCCACCCTCCCCCAACACCCCCCAGCCACCCCGCGAACTATGATAAATACGGAGCGAGTGTTGGGGGCAGCAGGAAACAGGCTGTCAGGTGGAGGGTCTCTGCTGGGGTCGGCTGAGGGTTGTGGTGGTGAGGGCTGAGTGACGACGTGGTGAAGGGACGTGAGGGGTGGGAAGGGGTGAGGGTTAGGGAAGGGGTATGTGGGAGGGTGGAAAGGGATGGTGGTACAGGGAGAGGATGTGTAGAAGTGGAAAAGGATGAGGGTAAGGAAAGCAATGTGTGGGAGAAGTGTAAAAGGGTGATGGTAAGGGAAGAGGATATATGGGGGAGGAGATGTGAGGGGTGGAAAATACTAAGAACAATATAAGTGACACCGTATGAGAGGTGATGTGGAGTGGAAAGGAGTGAGGGTATGAAATGAGGTGCGTGTGTTAGGTTGTACGGTCTGTGTGGTCTGTGAAAAGTGTAGGAGAGGGGACGTAAAGTGTGGAAAGGTAAGGGATGTGTATTGTGTGTAGGGAGGTGGCCGAGAGTGTGAGAAGTATGAGAGAAGGAACGTGAAGGGTGGAGAGTTAGGTACGAGGGGGATGTGGTGTGGAGTGTGAAAAGTGTAGAAGCGGTAAGGAATATGAAGGTGTGGAGAAAGTGGCGAGGGTCGAGTGTGGGGTAAGATGGTGTGGAGTGTGTGAGAGGTGGGAGTAGAGGTGTGAACAGGGCTGCGTGATAGTGATTACGTGCGTGCAGTGTGAGTGGTAACTGAAAGGTGTGGGGATTTGCGGTGAGGGACTTGTGGATTGAGTATAATGGGTGTGTGTAAGAGAGATATAATAGATGAAGTACGAATGGAGAGAGAATTTGTGGCTTGAGAGAGTGAGTGGAGAGTGGAGAAAGATTTTGGCGGTTGTGTTTGGAGTGTGAGCGATGTGGCTTTGAGCGTGAGAAATGCTCGTGGTGTGTGAAATGTGGGAAGTGAAGAGGGTGGATATAGGAGGAAAGAATGATGAGTGGCGGTGATGAGGGACGGCTTTCAGGGTGCGTGTGGTGAAAATGAAAGGTGATGATAGAGGGACTCCACTCTGTCCCCTTAAAATTGGCCCAAAATTGCCATATCCGTATCTTGAATGCTGAGCCGTAACATAAGCACTATAATGTAGGTGCTGATTTGGAAGTGCTGTTTGGGAAGGAGGTACAGTTATAATCTTTGCCATTTTCTGCCACTGAGCTACGCTTCAGTAGGACAAAATCTCCGCCGAGTTTTGGTGGACGAACCGTAAGAGAGTATTCGAGTAGTGAGGTGGTTGGGAGGAGGAGAGGGAGACCGAGAACGAGGTGAAGAGATAACGTGCAAGATATCATAGAGGGGGAGGATGTTATTGTGGGAAGAGAGAGATGGAGATGAGTGAAGGAACCATTCATACCGATTATGTATATTTTCGTCATATTCTTTCCGCCTCCAGACGATTTTATTCAGCTTAAGGGGGAGCTCTTATTAGTGAGAGTTAAATGAATACCTAACCCCTCCGACTTACATAAAAAAAAAAATGTAATCTGAGTAAAATCGTTTGAAGCGGGCATGAGCAAAGCATAAAATCGTCGTATTGGATCGGTTAAGGAATGATGAATGATAATAAGAGTTAAATTAAGTAGTATATTAGTGATAAGAGGAACAAAATAAAGACTAACACTTTAGAATCTTGTTGTCGCCAGACGATTTTACTATTCTCCCCGACAAGGAGATATGTTTCACCCCTGTTTGTTTGTCTGTTAGTTTTTTTTAACTCTTTGCAGGATTACTCAAAAACTAAGAGAGATTTGGACCAAATTTGGTGGGTAGATAACACATGTTCCAGGGAACAATCGATGAACTTTTAAGACAGATCCGGATCGTATTCCAGATTCTGGATCCGGAAAACTCTTTTTTCGAAACCTTAATTAGTGATGAGAAACCTTGACGAATTATGAAGAGTGGTATGGGTATTACTTTGCCCTTGTCGGAGAGATGCGCTTCTTTGAGTGGCCCTCTAGTTATGGGAGTTTTTTTTTTTTTAACTGGAGGGGTAAGTTACACCCTTGAATAACCCCACACTATTAGAGATCCTTCTAGAGTTAAATGTAAGTGTTTGGTGGTATTCTGGTTAGGATGAGGAATACGACAGTGGATTGAAGGGGTTAAGGTTAAGAGAACGGCGGGGCATACAAACCCACAATTTCTGCAGATCATTAATGGAACAGTTGTGAGTAGTAGGTGTAATTAGTCTGCATGCCACGTTACACAGCGCATTCAGCAGTGAGGCAGAAATGTCAACACCACCTTAATCTGAGCATGGGCTTAAGAGTGAACTGTCAGGAGTTGGAGTCTTGCGTACCTACTCGCGCTCTCAGATTTGAACACTTTCAGTCTGTTGACGTACCTTTTTTTTCCCCCTGCTGTTTTCAGACGATTTTCCTCAGCCTACTGGAGACACTTGGCACTGGAATGGTTATATAAATCTTTCCTTAACCGTATCGCAGCTACGAATCTTTCCTATGCTAAACAAAAATGAGATGATGGTAGGAATAATCAACTACAATGATGTCATTCAGAAGGGGCTTATAATACAGCCGTGGGAATTGACTGGCAAGGAAGTAGGAGGAGAGTAAGGAGCTGACTGTGTAGGAAACGAATTTAGAAATGTGACCGGGAAAATTATATAAAAGTTACAGATGAAGTGGAAAGGAGTAGTATAAATTCTGTCAGCCACAAGATGTAATTTGAAAGCTATCTTTACTATTTATTCAAACGATTTTATTCAAGTGTCAGGACCTCAGTTGGTGATATAGTTAATGAGAAATCTGTCAGACCTCTCCAGTTCGAGAAATCGTAAGTTAAGGTTGTTCGGTGATAGCAGGAACTAAACCAAAACTAGAACTCTGTAACTGTCCTGCAGGAACTTGACCCCATCGGGGAGATGGATTTTTTTTATTTTTTATAGTAAAACGAGTTAAGCTCTTAGGAATCGGTCCGCAAATTTCATTTTCAGATTACTTGCTCAGGTCCCGTTGAAATCTTCTGTAGACAAGAACACCTTTGTTCACAACATAATACTGATATGACACTTTCTGACATGCCTTTCCACTGCGCATAAAGGATTTGGATTTTTTTTCCCTCAGCAGTGGCCCATGCCAGAATACATAACCTGGGCCCTTCAGATTCCTCACGAAGATTCTGAGACTGGAATAACAATAATGCCAGCAAAAACGGTAGTCTCCACGTGTGTAATAGGTGGAGGCTAATTATTCCTTCGTCCGGAAATGGTTGGGAGTGATGGGAGGGAGAATGGGTGGTGTTTGGTTGAGAGGACGGAATGAGCTGTGTCTGTGGAATGAGGAAGGGGAAATGTGTGTGCGTGTGTAGGGGGTGAGGGATATGCGGGGAGGGAGAGAGAGAGAGAGAGAGAGAGAGAGAGAGAGAGAGAGAGAGAGAGAGGTGAGTGAAAAAGAAAAAAAGGCTGTGTTAATTGGGGTTTGTATGAGAGAGCAAGGAGTTGGGGGAATTGACGAGATAAAAGGGGAAGGTGTATGAGAGAGGGAAGGGAAGGGTGAATGACAGAGAAGGGGAGGGGGTGTACGGATGAGGGGGGGGAGGGGGAATGTTGGAGTGGGAGGGGGGAGTGTGTGAGAGTGAGGGGGAGGGAGGAGGGGGGCCGGGGGACAAGCATTATTTTTAAAACCCAGGCTGGCGACAGGTTAAACGCACATAAACCCCTTCATATACACAATTGTCCGGTAATGCTGCCTGACACATAAATGCTGACATTTCCCGTTGGTACACACGTGAATGCTCAATTTCCGCCGGTAATGACATCCATATTCTTTTCATTCGTTTATTCATGGGTGGGAGTGAAAGGCCTATGCTCTTCTGTCCACCCACCATGCCCACGCACTCTACTCACACTTTTATCCCCCCCCCCTNTTATTCCCCCCTCTTTCTTTCCTTCCTTCATTAGTTTCCTATCCTACCTACAACCTCTCATACCTCCCTCCATTACACCTGTACATCCCTAACCCCTCTCCACAGCTCCCTTGCCATCCCGTTCCCTCCCCTCATATCCTGTACATCCCCCGGCAAAAAAAAAAAAAAAAAAAAGGTCAAATAATAAAAAAAGCTTCCCCGCTGCCCCGAGCCGTAATACACCACATCACACTATTTAAATCAAACGAGGAAATGAACTTTTAACATATTTACGGACGCCGCTGGACGGGGCCGGACGATGTGGCAGGACTCGAGTATGCTGGACAATTTCGCACCCCCAAAACACCAAAAAGTTTATGAAAGCGCTAACGATTATTTGCGCACATAAAGCTTCCATTAACATAACCGCATATTAAAATACAATTGTCGCAGACGTGAATGGAGCAGTTCCTTTTTTTTTTTTGCGTGTATATTTCCCGATATATATTAAATGCGAGGTGGGTTATCAGAACGACCATAACCGAGAGATACAAGTAATTTACCTCCCGCGGTTATCGGAGGTGTTATTATCTGTTCCCGTCATTTTAGGGGCCATGATGGATATAATATACACACAGGGCGGTACAGCTCTGCCACATTGTCTTATAATCAAACACGCAGTTACTCCCGCATTTTACCGACACTGAATACATCATCTCGGAAAGTTACGACCAATATTATTTGCACAAAAAATGGGGTTAGGCTTGTAGCATACGGGCCAATATTCATGTATTTTTTTTCTTTAGTTGACCCTAACTAACATTTTTTTCCCCTACTTAATCTAACAATTTTCGAATTACCTCTACCATACTATGAATTTTTGCACTCCTGGCCGTAATATACCAAAATTTTCTCATTCTCATCTTCTACATAACCTATTTTTTTTTTTCCCCCACTTTTGGCTCTCCGTGAAAAAAATA
>JAGKTI010009889.1:0-13265 GCA_018397915.1 Birgus latro
GAGGAGGGAAGAGGGGAACATGAGAGAAGAGACGAGGGAAGTGGGGAAGAAGAAGAGAGGAGGGAAGAGGGGGAGGAGAGTAAAAAGGAGAGAAAAAGAGGAGTAGGAGAAGAGGGAACAGGGGATGAGAAGGGGGAAGTAGAGGGGGAGAAGAGTTAAAAGGAGAGGAGAAGAGCAGCAAAGAGGGGAGGAGAGGGAAAGGGGGAGGTGAGGAGGGAAAGGGGGGAGGCGAGGAGGAAATGAGGGGAGGTAAAGTGGGAAGGGGAGGAGAGAAAGGAAGAAGAGTAGGGAGGGAGGGAAGGAAGAAGGGGCAGTGAGAAGGGAAGAGGGGGGAGGTGAAGGAAGATAACAGGGGAAGAAAGGAGGAGGATGGTTAAAAATATAGAAAGTGGTGTACAGCATTTGAAGAAATGCAGAGGAAAAGCAGAAGATAGAAAGAAGGAGAAACATGGAAGACTGGAAAGAGGAAGAGAAACAAGGAAGACTAGAGAGAGAGAGAATAGGAAGATTAGAGGGGGAGGACGATGAGAGACTTCATGATGGGGAGGAAATGGAAGATTAGGATGGTGGAAGAGAAGGAGGGTGAAGATGTGAGGAGGATATAGAGGACAATGAGGAAGTGAAGATAAGGACGTAGAAGAAGAGGAAGAGATGGAGGAGGCATGAGTGGAAGATGAGGACAGATGTGAAGGAGGAGGAAGAATGAGGAAAATATACAGAAGATGGAAGAAGAAGCATAAGACGAAGGCACAGAATAGGAGCAGGAGGAAACATGAGAGGAGGAGGAGGAAGAAGCATGAGAGGAAGGGGAGAGGATCAGGAGTATGGGGAATAAGAGGAAGAGGAACCATGAAAGGAAGATATACAGGAGGAGGAAGGGGGGAAAATGATGATGAGGAGGAAGAGGGAAGATACGGAGGAGAAGGTATGAAAGATGGAGGAGAGGGGGGGGGAAGAAGAAATGAAAGGAAGACAGAGGTGGAGGAGGAAGGGGTGAAGATGATAACGAGGCGAAGGGGGAAAGATGAGGAGGAAGCACGAAAGATGGAGAAAGAGAAAGGAAGATATTGAGGAGGAGGCAAAGAAGAGAAGACATAGTGGAGGAGGAGAAGATGAGGGGAAGATACTGAGGAGGAGGAGGGAAAGATGGTGAGGAAAGGAGGAGGAAAGATATGAAAAGATAAAGTGGGGGAGGTGGAGACTCAGTGGCATAACGAAGAGGAGGATGTGGAAGTGGAGAGGCACATTGACAGGAGAAGGAGGAGGTGGAGGCATTAGGATGTTGAGGAGGGGTAAATAAGATCTGAAAAGACATCAGAGGAGAAGAAAGACAAGATGACAGAAAAATAAAGATGAGGAGAAATAGCAACATAATGGTAAGTGAAGGAAAAAAAAAAGGTACTAAGAACAAGATATGGGAAAATGAGAGAGGGGGGATGGGAATAGATTCAGAGGTAGCCAATGACATGCAAAATTTAATAAGAACAATGAGGCATAAAGGGGAAAGTAGTCATCCACAAAATCATGTCAATCCTGGCTTGCCACGAGCTGCATCAATATTAACTGCAACATCCAGTACCGTATCAACTCCTCTGACATGTAGTTACGAGTCCAAGGCTAAAGTACCATATTTCAGTATATATACAAGAGTAGATAAACAGTCTACTTCCCTTAGTGGCATTACATGGCTGAATTACCACCACCCGTCACCTCTGAAGACCCATAACTCAGGGACATTTACAACAAACCATCGGGGGGGTTAAAATGCAAGATGGTTGATATGAAACAGTAACATGTGCATCTCCAATAACAGCATAAACAGAGGGTATGGGCTTCCTAAGTTGCTGTGGAGATTTTGTACCACTTAATCCTTTGCAATTTACTCTGCACATTACACTTCATTATTCTCTCATATATTACTGTTGCCAATCATGCTACTACCAAGGAAGAAAATGTTAATGTGTGCAAACTTATAACTAAGTTTAGGTGCTTTGAAGCCTTCTATGCCACTTGAATATGACCCTATGATTCATGACCCATGGGTGAGGAAAACTTAAGAGTGAAAGTGCAGCCAGGACCAACATGACCTTTGTAGATGACTGTACCTGCCAAGCTGTATGAGTTAGGAGCCTGCTTGCAACACATTTACCATATACAGCATAGAACAGGTATCTTCTTGGTCTTCCGTGCTTCCTTCATGCAGTCTTCTTTCAACCTCTGTGCTCAGTCCTTCTTGTTTTGTATCAAGGCCTACACACTGGCCACTTTTTTTTTTCTTCTTCTTCTTCCTAGCCACTCTACACTCTGATTCATTTACACACTCTTCTTTTCTGTCACCACCACCAGCAATCTTACCATTGTTCCAATTTGAAGACAGTGTAAGGTGGTATCATCATCATCATGCAAAACCATCACCACCACCAGCCTGAGTTAGTCTGCTTCTGGACAGAGGCCTCCCAAATCTTTTCCATTATGACCTACTGCCTGTTCTATCCAAACCCAACAAACAACTTTATCTCACCTCACCATCTTACTCGCTGTCTAGCTCTTCTTTTCACTCCATCTCTGGGTTGCAAATCAGTTCCCCTGATTATCTTCCAGTATCTGCTATCTGCAGCAAATGCATTTTCTACTTTCATGTTCCTGTATCAAGGAAGCTCTCCTCTTATCTCTGCTAGTACCTACCTTTAACATAATCCTTTCCATTCCTCTCTGAGCACTCCTAGGTTAATATTCCTTTGACTCCATGTTTATCCTGACATAACTGTCACTGCTTATCCTTCATGCAGCAATTTAGAAAAGCCATCCATTCCATTCCTGTTCTTTCCTACATTTCAGTCATGAATTGGGTCTACATGAACTGCCTGTCCTAGGTATAGTATTGCTCAACACATTCTGGTTCATTAACACCTATTTTCACTTGAAGGGCCTATATATCTGAACACAATTTTCATCTTGTTCAACTTCAGTTTCAAGCCTGCCTTAAGACTCTACCTGTTCAGATCAGGTACCATTTCTTGTACTGATGTAGCTCCCTTACATACATGCTGTGCATATATATATAAAAATGATGCCATGTTTTCTCTGAAGAAATCCTTATACAGTACTGGAGTTGGCCATGGTAAAGCCTGCATTTTCTATGGACTGGAAGCCATCTTCTGATTCAAAGTAACCTTTACTCCCACCTAAAACTGGTGTAAAGGACCACCATCATCATCACTGTCATCATCATCATCATCCAGATCTTAAAACCAACCTCCAAAGTGGCATCCTCAAAATCATCATCTTGACACTTTGCTCCCTTTAAACTCATGAACCTAATGAACTGTAGGAATTCAGCCACATCAAAAGAGCACTCCTACTGATCTTTTGAGATTATGTTAAAGGACTGTTTGTGCTGTGCTGTGATAGTGGGGAGCAAGAGGTAAGTGTGTCGTGATGTGGGGGACTGCACTGCATAGGGATAGAGGATTGTATGAGTTATTGTGTTAGCAGGGAAACTGGTAAGTGGTGTCCATAATACAGTCTGGTTAGCTGTACTCATCTTTCTTGATTGGGTAGTTTCTGAGAGGAAGATGTCTGGTGGTGGTTCATGAAAAATGCTATCTGGCTGGAGGTTTTTGCTGCTGCTGCTGCTGGTGGGTGGTGGTGTTCTAAGTGATAAACTGTGTAACATTCATACCAATTATGATCTGATTAGGATTTTCTCTTGATGCAAATAATATGTGTTTGAGGTCTTCATGAATCCTGTTCCTTAGGAAGTCTTTTTTGTTTCCTGATACAGGTGATCTGTATTGTGGTCATGCACATCCTGTTCCTTAAATGGATGTTTTCATATCTTGATGTAAGTGATGTTTTTGTGGTCTTTGTGCATCCTCTTATTAATCTTGAAGTTTTTTGTTTGTGACAGTTAGGGTAAAGGCAACACTTTTAGGCTATTTTCTGACTGTTTCAGATATCTATGGCATAAAATTGCCACCTCTCCTTGAATGTTTGATTGTACTTGTAACAACAGACTAGCACTAGAATATGCTGCTGTGAAGAAGTGCAAAGAAAAGGCTGCAGAACCAGAGTACTGCCTTTTTCTGTCACAACACTATGCTAAATACAAAAATCGCAGCCAAATTTAGGTGGAAGAAATACAATGCCTGTAAGTTTTTTTTCAAAGCGCTCAAGTTTATGAGACACCCCAGTGTTAATGTTGTGCACTGTGTTTTCAAAGCACTGGGTTTACGAGACACCTGACATTAATGTTGCGTGTTGTATATTCACAACGCTGAGATTACGAGACAGCCGGTGTTAATGTTGCGTGTTGTGTTTTCAAGCACTGAGTTTATATGAGACACCCGGCAGTAATGTTGCATGTTGTGTTTTCAAGGTGTTGATGCCGAGTTTATGAGACACCCGGCATTAACGTTGTGTGTTGTGCTTTCAAAGCAATGAGTTTACGAGACACCTGACATTAATGTTGCGTATTGTGTTTTCAAGGCGCTGAGTTTGTGGGACACCTGACATTAATGTTTTTTGTTCTCTTGGCCCTTATTCCCACTTAATGATGGGGGGAGGCCATATAAATGACCAAATGGAGTTGTGGTACATTTACTAACACAAACAGATTCTAAATAGTCACAAAAAATAGATATAATCACTACCACTTCTATGTGTATGTACATTTTGAATAGCTTCCCTTTCAAGTATTCACATAACCATAACTTGCACAGCCCTAATGAACTACCACTGACTAGTAATACAGTAACTACACACATACATACAGGACTTATGGTACAAGAAATGAGCATCATTCTGTCATCTGAACAATTCATAGCACTGAAATAAAACACACGAAGTGGCTAATTCTCACTCTTCTTTGCCTCATAATAATTAAACTGATACTTAGTGCTTGTATGTTCAGATATGGCATTACTCCTTCACTATGCTGATCATCATTATTAGCTACAGCATATTTTTGTTATAACTAAACAATTTCATTCATCTCAGATTGTTGTTGCTTACCCTTGGTCTAGCTGGTCGAGCAGACCCATCAACCACAGATAAGTTACTGCTTTTGTGGCACTGTGCTAAATATGCAATACAGTACATACACAGTACTGGTATCTGGTGTCCTCTTGTGGCAGACAGCACCACAACAGGGTCAGACTAGGATCTTTCCCACAATGAGGTTCAGAAATACATCAGAAAGGCTGGCTCTCAGATGGATGCCACAGCTGCTCCAACCAAAATGCACAGCACCAACATGTGTGGGCTCATCATCACCTCTCACAAAGGATCTTACAATGAAAGAGTCAGAAACATCCTCATTACAGTGCATCTCCCCAAAACTGAATAAAATCATCCTGAATAGCAAGAACAATATAAAAATGATGTCACTGTAGTTTTGAACATGTACTTCCTCCTTTCAGTTCATCAGTTAAATTCTAATTAATGATAATTTGTGTCACAACAGCTTTTGCTGTTGCTGAGTTGTAATGTTTGTATTTACCTTATGTTTGGAATGGTGACTAAGGTACATAATTACTATCAATTTTAATTTTACTAGGTACTTATTATTATTCATTCTGTATTGTACTGTGTTACCGGTATGTTCTGATAGGAGAACTTTTGGGTACTTATTACTTTACTGTTCATTCTGCACTGTACTGTGTTTAGTTATTTTCTGATGGGAGAACTTTTGGCTACTTATTACTTTATTGTTCATTCTGCATTGTACTGTGTTTAGTTATGTTCTGACATGAGAGAACTTTTAATCTGTTATTTTTATATGCTGTGTTTCTCATCTTAAATGTCAGGACCAACCTGCCTAGCCCCAGGCTCCTACATTCCTCATGGGGCAACATAGGATTGGATGATGGATGAAAACAAACCAGCTATGACTGCCTCTGACCTTAACTGATACCTCTAACCTTGGCCTATGCATCCATGACCTTTGTGGAGGACATGCTTGTAGGTTCAATGTGAACAATGGGTGCCACCAGCTGTCTTGAAGTGCATTTCATCATAGGCAGCAGGGTCGGCAACTCCTTGGGGGATATTTTCAAGTTTCTCCAAGTTGTGGAGATAAGGTGATGAGTTCAGGTGTGATTCTTCTTAACTGTCATCCTTATTCCCCCATAAAGATGAGAATTTTCATACTCCTCCAAGCTGTGGAAATGAGATGAATTTAGAGTGTGATTTATTGTTCATCATCATCATTCTTATTCCCACCTGAAGTTTGGGTGAAGTAAGATACAAAGATAAGGAATGGGAAAGTACAAAAGCAGTAACATTATCAACAGCATGTTTAGAAAAATGGACCAGACAATTATTCACTAGTCATTCAAGAAATAAAAATGCTGGCTCCAATTCAACATCCGCACATACATATAAATGCTTGATATACACTCTATACATGGCAATTTCATCAATATATAAATAAATAAGATGTAACCCTTGTCATGTACAGTTCTACACATATTCCATCCATATATAAGAGCCTCCAATTCTCATGCAAGGTGATCCTACTTCTTCATCAATATTAAAACCCCTCTATTCCCCACTTCACTGCCTACATAGTTCCATACTGAGACCTAGAGTACCTACAAATTATAAGTGCGTAACACCCTACTTTACAATGTAAGCCTGGTACTGGCAAAAAAATAAAAATAAAACAAAATAAAAATAAATAATAATAATAATGATAATCTTGATCTCAACCCTAATTACCACCTGGAAAAAAAAAAACAGCAATCCCTATTGAAACAACTATATTTACCTCCTTCAACCTCATCTGATTTATTTTTTCCATGCAGGGATAGGCCAAGAGTATTGCTACAGTATTTCCACATCATCATTATCCTGACCCATTTTCACTTCCAAAAATGACATGAAGTGGAATAAAGATATATAGAAAGAGCAAGTACAACTGTGGGAGAGCTATCAACTCGAGGCTCAGTAAATGTTTTGTACACCTGCACTACATAGAACTTTCTTGTCTCCTGTTTTCAACAAGCTCTGATCATGTTTTCCTAATACAGTGCAATTAGTTATTAGTTTGCCATTATTTTTTTGTTATGAAGTCCATGGTGACTTAAAAACCTGACTTACCAAGTTTCCTGTCTTTCCCTCAATTTACAGTTCACTTTTGGAAGGAGCTGTAATATTATGCAACATTTCAATGACTAATGAGGACTGGTGCTGGAGAGGGCACTTGATAGCACTGATATAACCTGAGCAGATCCTTTGCCTAGTTATGCAAACCTTCCTCAACTCTCTGAAAGGTGGATGGTGGACTGCCGGAGATAGGCAACTTCACCCTGCAGTCCACCAGGTTTACAAAGTATTTCATATGAACCCAGGGCTACAACTACTATAAGTACAATGAGGACTGATGCTCAACTCAGTAATTTTAGGCCACCAGGTCGGTAGAGAGTTAGTCATTCTGGGACACATGTCCACCATATCATCCACTTTACTATAGTACCTCCCGTAAGTGTTACCATGGGTACTCATTTTACTCACCAAACCATGAAGGATGGATAAACATCTGACTTGAGTGGCACTAGCTGTCTGCTCCAGAATTCAAACCCGGGCATTATCACCTAGGATCCCTGAGAAATCTAACTTGACCCAGTTAGATGACAGTGAACACCCAGCAGCAGAGCACAGCCTGTAGAAATAGGAAAAGTAAATATATAACAGAAAAGCAGCCCATCCCACACTGATAACAGAAAAGGTTACTGTATTGTGCATTATTCATGTATTTCAGGTAGCTATGGCAAAGACTGAGGCAGGCACCATGGGGCACTTCATTGCAGTGCTTATCTTCAGAACCTCGGTCTTTGAGACTTGGTGAGTTGTCTCTTGGAATGAAAGGCAACTGCATCAACCAGACTACCACAATTAGCTTCTGAAGATGTTACCCTAGCTACACAGTTTACCTATCAGTTCACAACAGTTGAATGGACACCCAGCCCAAGTGGTACCAGCTGCCCCACATAACTGAATACAGGTGCAAATAGGCTGACAGCTTAGTATCAAGCAACACTTATCACAGGCTTGCTGTAACACACACACACACACACACACACACACAAAAAGACCTAGTCCCTAGTACCAGTAGCACTTTACATGACAAATAGGCCCCCACCCCAGCATTTTTAAGTCACAGCCACACTTCAGCAAGGCACCTTCATACAAGTCTACATAGTAATACAGCACTACCACTAAAATGTCATTATCTGCCACACCCTTTAATCCCAGAAAAGGTGGCCATAAATGTATCACCTCCACGTCACCCTAACCTCCACCATAGGCTGTAAGCTCTCCTGCTCACACCACCCTCACCCATAAACCTCTGTGCCCCACCCCTCTATCTCATCCAAGGTCTCCCTCTTTCCTCCACTCCAAGTAACTCACATACTAAAATGGCAATGTTATAGTCAGTGCTTGACCTAGACTGCGGAAGTATAGTTAGATTACAATAATCAATCAACTGGCAATCTCCAGTGCATACTATACCTATGGCACAATTCAGTTTCAGCTTAGTCGATATATACTGAGCTAATTAACCCTTTGATTTTGAATACAGGTGATGTCCTTTTCAGTTTAATCTTGCTTCAACCAGATGATTTATTAAGATTACGGAAAGGCCTCTTGAACTGAAGGGGCTTATTAAGTCTACATCTAATCCTAACAGTCTGAAACGTCTACCAACAGCTAAGTAAAATTATCAGATGGCAGGAATACAAAGAAAATGACATCCTTGCACTCAACGCTTCATTTCGTTACAATACCGGTAACTGTATTTTTGTTGCTACCAGCCCATTATACTGCACAGGACAGCACCATTTAAAGCAATGGATTTTGGTCATATCTAATACCTAAAATTTAAATGGTAAAAGTAATCATTTTCAGATAGCATTGGAAAATATTTCATAAGTATGATGGGGTGAAATGGGTAGCCAGTATGACTTAGCAAACTGGTTAAGTGAAAATCTACAATATTACCATCATCACTACCACCAATATTTATCTCAATTTCTTAGTCAATGTAGTAAGTGAAATGTCATCGTCGTCATCACTCTCATCACCAACATTAATTTCAACTTATTTTTTCACCTTAGCATTGGGTGAGGTACAGTCAAGACAACAAGAAACATTGTAAAAAAGGTAAATACACTATACATGGCTTTATACAGAACTCCTCGTAATGTTGCCGATTTTCACTTGCTGCTACTAAACTCCATAATATAATTAAGAACAATGGCCTACCAAAGTTCAATACTAACTATACACCTGATCTGCCACTTTCCCAAATATTCAGTGACAGAAAAAAAAAGGGGGGGGACCCGGCCAGACACAGGTGACAATGAAATGAATGGAGCAAGCTTTACCATCAATCATCTAATCCTTTTCTGACCCATCACAGCATAGGTGAACAGGGTCAGGCTACTGAATTCGGACAGGGGGATGACCTGCTTCACTTGCCTGAGAGGCATCATATGAGCACTAGGCTAACCCCAACCAACCCTTAGATTTAAACCATTATGGGTCCCAAACAAAATTTACACAATAAGGAAATTTTCTTGTCACTGAGATCAAGCAGCCATCAGGCGAACAAAGCTAGTACATCCAAGAATGTTGGAGTCTTTTTCAACAAAACAACTCTGCAACGATATATCAGTACTGTACCCACTGTGTTCTAAAGTTTTCCTATATACTGCGCTGATAAACAGTTAAGATTTTACATTAGCCAAACCACAAGTTTTCTGTAACCAGTAGTCGCCAGAAACCGATGATGTATATTTCAATTTGTTTTGGCTACTTCCTACTGACTATGTTTACCTATGCATAGAATGTGTCAACCTGAGGGGTTGGGTAATACCTCCAATAACTTTCACTAATAAACTGTCAAAAAAAAAAAAATCTACAGATAGCAATAATAAAGTCATTGGAAGAGTTTTGCTAAAGAAACCAGTACTGGAGAGGGGTGCCTCCATAATGTTGCACCAATGCAACTGCAATGCTCCGCTCCCTAGTTAAATAAACTTCCCTTTGCTTCCTCTGTATCCTTTACAAGGAGGATGGTGAGCTGCAGCAGGGCAACTTCAGCCTGCAGTCCACCTATTTCTATTCAAATGAACCTGGAGTGTTTGCTACTAAGGAAGCCTCTACTGTGAAGAACCAATGAATTCTGACTATACTGTACTCCGCACTTTCGTTTTCTAAAGCCAAAATCTTTGCTGGATCTGTTTTACGGAACTGTACAAGCAAAACACACACAATGCTCGTACATTCACTAGACATACAGTTCACAATAAACAGTACAATCTTATGGGTTAATAAAATCATTCAGGCTACATACTATACACTTTAAACTGGAACTTTTTAACTTAAGGGCAAAGTACGAACTTTGATGTATTTTCTTTGGATTCCTCTCATCAATGGCAACAACTTTTTCCTATTGCTACAGTTTCCTTTGCAAATCATTGATACTGGAAATATGGGTGCTGAAAAATATATACTAAACCTAAACACAGTTGTCATGTTGGACTAAATGTTTACTCCTTGCCTGCTTGTCAAACCCAAACCAGAACCCTGTCCTTTGGGTACGTGGGCTTTCAAAGTTAGATTTAGAAGCAAACTGGATGGTTTATTTTATGGAAGGGAATTAGGAACAACGGTTTTATGGAGTTTTTGATTCAACAAACTAAAAAATTCATCATGCAATATGAAAATTACAAAACTTGTTTTACCTACAAACAAGTTTTGCTAAAAAGTAAAAATTTCAATAAAAATGGAGTTTTGGAGATTCTGCTGTTTTTTTTCCCAACCTGACCTTGTTTTCCTTACCAAGCGACCAAACCTATGCTAACCTTTCCTAACGTTACATACCAAAATGGGTGACTGCAAAAATATTAACATCTTTAGGTAATGTGATAATATTAAAGGCATACGGGTGAATGTTAATGCCCGTGACGTTGTCAGGCTTCCGGTAGCAAAAAAAAGCTACGGTATGTTAGCTGACACCCCACTAGTCAGACTTAACAATACTTATAAACAACTGAATAACCAAAAAATTCCAATTGTGACTAAAAGAATATCTATGTAATAAAGGAAGCAACTAAATATCATATTGTGAGAGGAACACCAGGTCGCCGTAGCAAAGGCGTCGTCGACCCAAAACTTAATTTCTCTTCAGAGCTAAAATGTCGTCTAATTAACTACATCACTGCACCATTGCATTCTTGAAGGTGATAGTTACATTTGAGGTGAGAGTAGACAGGTAGATGCCCTTCATCAATGCTGGATAAGAAGAGATACAGAGGCGCCACCGATCCCAACCCCGCCGTCGTCGTGGGTATTCTCCTTCTTCTGGGTGGTGTATGGGTGTACACTATTGGCACGCAGATCGCCGGCCTTTGCGTCACAGCAGGGGAGGGAGGGGATTCTCAGATATATTTACGGTATATTCCCTGCCATAACTTACACTTGTTTTTGCACATGCAACTAACTTAGAGGCACCATAATTTACACTTGTTTCTGCAGGAGCAACTAACTTAGAGGCACTGAAAGATGCTGTACTCCATCCCTTGTCCTTCCTGGCGAAACTAGGCACTGTTACGACATATAATCGATCGTAAAATGTTCCAGAATTCCGCTCCAGAATCGGGACAACTGGCAGAGCATTTCTTATAAGTCGCATTGTAGGGTCCGTAGCTCTTTTTCCTTGGCGATTTATTAGGCCTTTTGCACCTAAACATTCTACTACAGTATGGTATTCATATCATTTTAATATCGACATAACTTACATAATCAATTGCATAGAACAGAATTTTTCGGTATAATGTGGAAAATAAACGAGGACGCTTCGAAACCTGCAAAAGCCACTTGTAATACGAAATTAAGACATGTGAGATGAACAACGAGGTCAGGGAGATGCTGTGGCACTGGACCACCACCCAGAAGTATTGGAGCATGTGTGGATTCCTGACTTATTCTCAATCTTTCCACAAAATTTGGCATAAAACAGATAAAACTGATCCAAGCTGACTTCACCCTATCACTCTGACAATTGACCTACTGTCTAAAAAAAAAAAATTAGGTTTCCTTGTTGGCTGAATGTCAACTCTACAGGCATTTCTACCAGTCTCCCCGGCGATTCTACCAGTTTCCCAGGCGATTCTACCAGTCTCCCCGGCGATTCTACGTCTCCCCGGCGATTCTACCAGTCTCTCAGGCGCTTCTACTATAATAGTCTCCCAGGCGATTCTACCAGTCTCCCAAGCGACTCTACCAGTATCCCAGGCGATTCTACCAGTTTCCCAGGCGAACCACCTTACTCGGTCGCCAAACGCACCTCCAACTGCATCAAGGTGTACACCATGAAGGAACGCTGCCTCTCCCCTCCCAGGTGTATATACAAGCCTCGTACATATCCACCACCACCTCACCTGGGGCCACGAAACCACTGCCTCCTCCGTGATTAGGTTCGAGGCATTAAAGAACAATCACACTCTATTCGTGACAAACAAACTATGCTGTATTCAATGGCCACACACACACACACACACACACACACTCGCTGGCGCAGTGGTAGCGTTCTCGCTTGCCATCTGGTAGACGGGAGTTCGCGCCTCGCTCAGGTTGCGAAAAGTTTCACTGACGAATTGGGTGGTTAGTCCCCCTTGAGCAAGAGGTTGGGTGTGTGCATGTGTGAATGTCACAGCCTTGCCCACAGATCGGACTATATGAGCTCTCAGCTCCCTTCCGGGAGGGTAAAAGCTGACGATCACTACCATCAAGTGATCCTGACCGACCCGGTGAGTTACACGCTACAGCATCATGTCCTAGTGTTAATCTCTTGTCATACCTCACAGTTCACGATCAAGGACTTGCACCATCCTCCTTTTGGCAAATGGTGGGAAGGTGAAGGAAAATAGCCGGTCAGTGAAGCAGCCCAGTTATATCGATGCCCCCACGTGAAGGCGTCCTTAAAAAAAAAAAAGGCCAAAAAGTTTGGACCCCGTAAAAAACCAACTTCCCCTTATGACGGAAACAAACCCAGCCATCCCCTTGATTTAAACCTTTATATATCACTTATTTAACTTCTTTGACGATTATGAAGAAGTATGAATGCAAGGCAGATAGATGTACTGTGATTGTCATTCATTATTCAGTCATCTATTCATAGGCTTTTCTATCTGTCCTGGGTATTTTTAAACACACCTGGATGATAAGTTTCTGCAATAACGAAATTACTCTCTCTC
>JAGKTI010009889.1:18285-29775 GCA_018397915.1 Birgus latro
TTCTAATTATGTTATTATATGTATGTACATGTAAATAAACCTACAATGGAGCTCTGGAGTTATATAACAGGTGTGTAAGATGTGCAGTTTGAAAGTGACCAAAAATTATATAAATAATTGTCTGCCATTTTTCACTTTCTAGTCTGCAGTTATTCTTCATTTGCTGGGTTTCTCCTTTTGTGTACAGGAGGTCCCAACATCGCTCTACTGCAGATGATCCAAGAGATGACGACGTTTGGTTTTGCTAGGCTTAAGGTTAATATTAGTACTGTATCTATAACAAACTACTGTTTTTTCTAAATCCTAAAAATGGTCCTTTCACATAAAATCAAACTGTTTGAGGCCTCAAAGAAAGAAAATGGATTGAATTACAGCTACATCAAAATATATTCACATAAATGAATCATAAGTATATTTTTTCCCTTTAAGGTAAAAAAAAAAAAAAGGGAGGGGGGGTTAGCTACCTTACCTATCTAGGGTTAAGAAGTGAAAAAGAGAATAAAATCGTCTGGACGTTAAATGAGTTTGTTCTAATCCGATAACGACCCCTAAGCCCTCTCTTCTCAGCTGATGGCCAGATGTAGTCATATGGGAGGGTGAATTCGACTTGTAACCAAGGAGACTCATTCTTGCCTCATCAATAAAGCTCACCGATTTTCAAGCAACCACTTATTATTCTAGCTACGAGATTGGTTCAGTTCCATCAGATGAAGAAAAAAGAAACTACAGTATATATAAGCGAAACAGGTCATCGTGCTGAATGAGTTAACAGCTACACTTAACCCCTTCAGTATTAGACCCCCTTTATTATTTATTCTATTTATTTATTTATTTGCTCCACCAGACTACTATGTTCAGCTCTGGAAACTTTTGCAGCTGGGGGGAGGGGGGGTTGGATATGGCCTTCATTAACCCCTTCACTACAAGAAATCTCCAGGAAGCCTATGAAAATGGTCTGGTGGGGGGTTTATTTTTCGTTTCCTTCTTTCTGTTTTTAATCTATTCCACTCTGGGCATATATTAGACAGTCCGTTCCCTATGGCCTACCACTACTACGCTACACAACTTCACCTGTCACATATCTACCTCTGTTTC
Source organism: Birgus latro (assembly GCA_018397915.1). Classification (NCBI taxonomy): domain Eukaryota; kingdom Metazoa; phylum Arthropoda; class Malacostraca; order Decapoda; family Coenobitidae; genus Birgus; species Birgus latro. The sequence continues at coordinate 19,381 of JAGKTI010009889.1, forward strand.
TCTCTTTACCTCTATTCTTCCTTCTTCCCCATTCAGTAAATAAATTATTACTTTAGACAGGTACAGTACCTACATTCTCAGCAATTTCATTTTTATTATTACCTTCCACCACTGCTATCAAACTTGCCTCAGGTATTTGACTCCTAAATGGTGTTGCTTCTCACTACTTTCCTGTACGACTTACTGCTCAGGGTCGGAAAGCTGGGGAGAAGCTACTGCTGTACTATCTTTTTCTAATACTGATGTGACTGAGTACGTTCTGCTATGATAGCTATTACTGAACTCTCTCTCTCTCCGATTCAGACATAGAAAATATCATGATATCGATACTTCATTATTCACTCCTCAACTGCTATTTGTCTTCTCCCTGTCTCTCATTTCTCTCTTCCTTTCCTTCCTTCCTCCTTCACTCCTGTTCAAAAATAAAAGAAAAACACATGGTTCCTTCTTCCTTGTTTTTCCTTCCTTATTTCTTACTTCTCCTTTCCTGTCTTCCTCTTTCTGATCTTTCACATTCCTCTCTCCCATCCCTCCCCACCACATCACGCTTTTTCTCTTACACTTCCCTTCCATTTAACTCTTACTTCTCTACCTCTTCCTCAATTTTTTATCCTCTATACAACACAGACTACAATATTTACTTTATCTCTACACTTCACACATACAAAAAATACGTAAATAATACCTAGCTATTTTTTCCCTCCTGTCTTATTTCTCTACTCCTCCTAGCCTCTTCTCCAATTTTCCTCCTTCCCTTCTATCATAATTTCTTTTAACATTGAAAAGCTTAAGTGGATATTCCCACTATCTTTCAATTTTTTGTGTTCCCATCCCTTTTCCCTTCACTTTTTCAACACAATTTTTCTTTCCATTCTTCCTTCAATCATTTCCTGGATTGTTAGCTTCTTTATTTTCTTCCTTCACATTTTTCTCTACTTTAATTTCCCTAGCTTTCTCCTATTTTCTTCCTTCACATTTTTCTCTACTTTAATTTCCCTAGCTTTCTCCTTTTCCTCCTTTCCTCTTCAATCATAAACACCATCATCAATTCCACCTCTTTACACACAAACAGGTATTTGTATTATTCCCTATCATTCTTCCTTTCTTATCTTTACCTTCTTTTCCCTTCCCTCCCTCCTCTCCTACCGCATTCCTCCTTCCCTTCCTGCCTTCCCTCACTTCACCTTTCCATCTTAAACTTTACACACAAGATTATGCACATGGAACCTTGCTATTCATTCTGCCTTCCTTCCTTTATTCTCTACCACTCCTTCTTTTTCCATTCCTACTCTTTTCTTACTTTCTTCAATATTCCTCTATTATCTTTCACTCTTTTCCTTTACATGAAATTCAGACCTCACTCAATAACCATATATACAAAGGCAATATCAGGAAATACAAAACACTCTTAATCACACTCAATACAGCAAAACACCTACACCTTGCTCAATGACACTACAGTACCCTAACCTAAACAAATAAACACCTACACCTTGCCTAACCATACTACAGCACCCTAACCTAGGGTACATAAATAAAACCTATATACACCACTACACCTTGCCTAATCATACTACAGCACCCTTACCTACGTAAATAAAACCTACACCTCAAAACCTTGCCTAACCACACGACAGTACCCTAACCTAAACAAATGGACACCTACACCCTCTACACCTTGAAGTAAACTATATGCTTAATACATCAAGTCAAACCCTCAAAAACAAAACAAAAACAAAAACAAAAAAAGGAAAAATCGACTGTGGTTTCAAGATGGAAAATAATCTAATTAGTGATTAAACATCACCTCCAAAATTGATTGCCTTAATCTACAAAATTACATCACAAGCAAATTAATCACCTTATCAAACTACTGACCAGCAACTTTTAATGTGGCTAGACAGATTTCCGATTTGTTCTTGCATATTACACCGCGATTGTCTCTTTATGTCTTGTTAATATTACCGTAATATCCCTTTCATCTGTAATATACAGGAGGGCAAGGTGCAAAAGGCAATATAAACCGCTGAGGAGGTGATGTTACAGTTTCTAAGTTTATGAGAACACGGCGTCAACTTCACAAATCCCACCACCACCACAAAGAAGACGAGGAGGGCTACCGTAACAAATACTACCAAAATTCTTACTTTTACCTTTTAGTTTAAGTTCCTGCTGAATCAATACCTTCTCTGCTTAAGATGTGACATTACACAATAATACTAGAGTTTAATTCCAATATATATCTAACTACAGCACGTTCGTTTTTTACCTGACGAAGTTCTCTCACCCCTCATTGTCAACAGTCGTGCAGTCGAAGATGTTTTGACTAACCGCAGACTCACTCCAACCTCAAAACTAAGGTTTGCTAACTCTCATGCGACCACAAATTTCTAATCAAGTTGTGGGGGGTGACCCAGCTTCGTCAGATAAAAACAAACCGACTAAAATGGACCTATTACCGACGTACCTTGCTTTCCCAGCTGGCGTCATCGTCAACCTCGCCTCACCTCGATCTCTTCCATGGTCGTCCACTTGTCACAACATCCTACAAACACTTATTTATATGCCAAACTAGCCTTTATAGTCCGAAGGCTGCTAATAATGCGTATTTTCAAGATAAATGTACAACGGATAGCCCACGTGTTGACACCTTCACTCGGAACTCCTTTCGTGGTTTCGACCTTGACGATCTCGGAATCATTTTATAAAAATTTGTCATTATGCATAATTTTATGTTAGTTTTACACTATGACTTAATAAGACCAAAAGCATTGTTTCATTATCAGGCATTTAACTTCAAGAAAGCGATTTCCATTCATGCAAAACTACATTTAACAAAGGCCGGATTATTTTAATTCAAAACACTCTAAGTATAAGGAATAGGTGAAATACGACTTGCAATCGTTGTGGAATAAACGGAAACCAATAACATGAGCACAATTGGCGAAAACAAACCAAGAGAGCCGAAACGTAGGTAATTCCGAAAACGATATGAAGCATCCCATAAAACTACGCATGCTTTGAAAAAATGAAGAGTAGGTAGAAAAAGTGATGAATTGATAAATAATGAATAAGCAGCATATTTTTGTCTATTCACAGAGATTATTCACTAAATTTTTCATCGCCATGAACTGTACTATCCTCTCACTTCCGTGGCTAGATATAAAACCGGATCCACACTTCCATGGGCCTCATCCGATTGGAAAATCTAAACCCACAAGACCATCAGGCGTCTTTTTTGGTTATATGGTTTCCTGGGTTACAGAAAACCATTTGGCTTGTCACTCAGTGTAGTTACAGGTAGCACTACATCAAGTGGGTGGATGGTGGGCGCCCCCACCTACCACAGATTAGTTGTAGTTGTAAATGTAGCAGCAGTAGTAGCAGTTGTTATAGTCGCAGTAATAGCAGTAAAGCAGTAGTAGTAGTAGTTGTTGTAATAATAATAATAATAATAATAATTAACCATCACCCATATTAACAACAGGTCATTAAAACAACAGATTTGGATATCATTTAATGCATTTACAGGGTCTCTCTTCTGTAACCTGACTGTGGCACTCATGTACTTCACTGTTTCACTGTACCATCTACTTTTAACTCCTGTACTTCCTTGTATTTCACTGTACCCTCCATTTTCACTCCTGTACTTCACTGTACCCTCCATTTTTCACTCCAACCTCTTGACTCACTGTAAATTTTTGTATTTTATTTGGTTTTTTTCAGTATAACTTCTTGTCTTACTTTTTTTTTTTTTTTATTTTACCTTATGTCCCTCACTGTTAATCTCCCGCTCTCTTTAATTGTTCCTTGTATTTCACTTCAATTTCCTTGACTTTCACTTTCATTTTACGGCATTTTTTCCATTTTTACGGAAATAGTCTGACTTTCATAACAGTTTTCTGACATTCATAGCGGTTCTTTGACTTTCACGGCAATTCCTTAAATTTCACGGTAATTTTTTGGCATTCACGGGGGTTCCTTGAGTCTTCACGGCATCCTTGACATTTTACGGCAATACTCTGATGTTCCCGGCAATTCACTGACATTCACAGCAATTCCTCAACTTTCACTGCATTTCGCTGACATTCACGGCAACACTTCCTAAAAAATCCCACGCCTATAAACGTTCTATGGATATTGGTTTACCGTAGCGTCCGTTGTCACAAGCGTTCAATACAGAGACCGTTTCATGAGCACTACGCGGTCTGCATTTACCGTTTCCTCCCGCGTTCATAGTAGCGACCAGTAATAACCTGATTAGAGGTAGTTAAAGCATTATAGTCGTTTATTGATGATCACGTATATACACATCGACAGACAGACGATTTACCGATAAAGGCGGGGTGATAAGACAGCGCGCACACTATCACTACACCTACACCACGAAGAGTATCTGTTTATCGGTCGTTTTCAATGGCATGGGAGGATTCGTTGCACATCTTCCTTCACGACTTACTTTACATATTACACCTTAATGTTCTTGTATGTTCCTTATATCGTTTTAATATTAGACAGTTTGCATAAAAAAAAAAAAAATGTGGTGGAATGTGTAGAATAAATCGCTAGGGAAGAAATGCTACGGACTCTCCAAGGCCATCGCGCCAAATTCGCCATTTTCGTTTCACATGCTCGCAATCCTTCAAAACGTTGCTGAATGTCTTGCCCTCCTTCTTGAACACACACACACACACACACACACACACACACACACACACACACACACACGATATAGCTTTTTCTAGTCACAACAACAACAACAGGAAATCGCACCCAATCCCACACCCAAACGAAAATAATGTGTAGTTCTTCATACCAAGGCAAGATCCAGCGAAGTAAATACAGAAGACGTTAACTAATCTCAGCCTACAACATCCCAAATTTAACTGCATATAAATAAACACCAAACAACAATACTCTTATTAACATCCATTATCAGCGGTTAGACATGTCCCCCCCCCCAGGCACCCCCTTATGGCACAACCCACCCTCCTTGTCCCCCTCCACTGCCCCTCCCCCATTGAAATTTCGGATTATTTAACGTGAACCCCTTGGCACCTATATCTCCTTCCCTTGGCACCCATCTGTCCCTCCCTTGGCACCCATTTGTGGAGACCTGCCTACGCCAATACCCATCAGCAACACCAACACCATAAAAATAATAACAAATAATGATAAACTGTAAACACACAATTAGCAGGAAATAATTGACCCTCTGGAAAATGACCTGACCCCACCTCATACCCCAAGACTGATATGTTGACAGCATCTGGAACCAACGTGGCGGATTTGGCCGGTCTTAACCCCTTCAGCCCCAGTACTCAACTTTTTACACTCTTGCTGCTTACAAACGATTTTATTCAGCTCAGGAAAAACCCCACATTAATTTATTTATTATTTATTTTTTGCTGAAAAGGTTCATGAAGGCTGTATTGCTGAGGGTCCATCCCCAGCTGAGTAAAATCGTCCCGTGTTAGCAAGAATATACTCTGAAAAAAAAAAAAATCGCTATGCTGAAGGGGTTAAGGAGTGACGAGTACAGTGGCGTGGGTTATATACAGTTTTGCTTTACACTTCAACCCCTTCAACCCGAGTACCTCATTTTTTCGATAATTTCTAGCTTTTTCCAGACGATTTTATTCAGCTTATGATAAAGAATTAGAACTGGAGGGGCTGGAGAGTCTTAATAAATCTCTTCAGTACGATATATCTTTCCTTAAGCTGCATAAACCATCTGGAAAATAAGCAAGACGTCCTTGGTTTGAAGTGGCAACAGTTTCAATCCAATGACGTATCCTAATTCAATTTTCTTTTTTTTTTCATACCAGACGATTTCATTCAGCTAAAGAAGGATGTCCAGCAGTGAAGGGGTTAATGAAGGCTATAATCTAACCCTTGAAGCTAGAAAACCCTCCTAAGGTGCAGAAAATCGCCTGAGAATAACTAGAAATTTAAATCATGTCCTCGGGGTGAAGGGGTTAATATAGCTCAACGTTATAATCTATTTGAAGACATTGGTACAGTATGCACGTATGAGACTGCGTATATACACTGCTAATATAATGTATGGATTTATATATATGAGAATCTGGACCTACACAGCAAATTGAGATGATAATTAGATGGAGTGAGAGGAGCTGACAGGCTTACCAACATGACGAGCATAATGTACACAGGGTCACTGGGCTTGTAATACACGGGTGGCGCGAGGTTTGGTTAGCAGCCCTGCATCAGTATGGAGGCTGTTTAATATGCCCAAGCCTACTTTCTTGACTTTTTCTCTGTTACATTATGAAGCAGACCTGTTTACTAGTAGCCAAGAGTGATTTACAACTTGTTTACAAAGGCTTACACTAATATTTCACAGCTTGGTCGACACTAAAAGCGAGAAATGGAGGATTTTTATTGCGTTCTAGCGGCAATCACTAAGGGCCGTCTTCCGAGAGACTTGAGAGATTTCGCAATATCTCTTCCTAAGCGATCTATTCTACACGTTAATCTTAATATCCTCTTGTATGTTACTGATGAAAACTCCCTATTAAAACAATATAAATGGCATACACGATAACGTTAATGAGTCATACCCCAAAAAAAATCGGCAAGGATGAGGTGACACAGACCCAAAGGCCGCATTTGTAGTAGACGTTGGATACCGAAATACCTCTTCCTTGGCGATTTACTTCCCATCTTATACTCTTCTTACATGTCCCTTTGCAGCTTATTTCACGTAGCTCAGAAAAAGACACTACTACGGCTCTACATCCTTTCCACAACACCTCAGCATTCAAGATCTCGGAGGGGAAGGCAATTTTAGGCCAAGTTAGTGTGAAATGAGTATAGTTAACGCTAAACGAATATTCAGCTGAGTTATAAAAGCATGAGCAATATAGATGAGGATTATTAAGGTGCGCAGAATGAGTCGCTAAGGAAGATATGTTACGAAAATACCGGTCTGCTAGAAACCCGGTCCTAACACTCCTAACAAGAAGCTTCGGGAGGACTAACACACTAACATGAGGCCTGAAAACAACGAATTCTCTGACTTTGGAAATTCCTCAACACCTCATCCTAAGCGATTTATTCTGCACACACACACACACACACACACTGGTAAGGCAGATAATATGAAATGTAGATTTTGTTCTTCACCGCCATCTTGTCTGTCATCACTGGCACTGGAGATTTCGTTGCAGTTTCTCATCAGCGACTTATTTTGCTTACACTTTAATATTCTCTTACTTGTTACATATATATCTTTTCAACATCAACATGATTTGCATCAATAACAAAAAGAGAATATGAAGGCGTAATAAAAATAAATAAATCGCCAAGAGAAGGGTGTTAGGAAATCTGCATATGGCCCATGTCATCATCGCCTCCCACTTAGTTTAATTCCTTTGCCTTTCCCTACACAAACACACGAAAAAAGCACATAGGCTAAAACATAGACGATATAGAAACACACACACACACACACACACTGCAAACCAGCCTACACTTCTTTGCCCTTCTACCGAGCGCCAAAACGAAAAAGCATCGAGACGAAGCCACTGAGTCAACTAGCAGAAGCACAAAGTCCCTCTCTCGAAAGTTATAGGGAGGTTAATGGCGTGTGAGAGCTTCCGATATTCCTTAATTTAGCAACCTCAATTTCTCACTGCTGTTCTTCCACTCAGAGTATCGAAACCTTTACCAGAAGTTCGGTTGGTAAATAATTAAGTTCGGTTACAAGTTTGCGCCTCCGTGCACAAGTTTGGTTTAAGCGCAAATTTTCCGCCATTTCCGACAGGGGTTAGGCGTTTTGTTTGTCCTTATTTCTTTAATTCAGATTCTCTTGGTAGATTTCTGGCTGTAATTTTTTATTAGAACAATGTATTTATCACTCAGAAACAGTTTGATTTGTGGTTTCCTTGTATCCGTCAAATTTAAAAGCCATTAACATATATTCACTTCTCAATAGCTGGGGATTCCATTTTATTGACAGTTTTGCCTCTGATTCCACAATTTTTAAAAACTCTCATTACTCGTCCATCAAAACCCCGAGAAACAGCGCCAAAGCAGGTTAAGTCCATCCACAGGTGATCAAATTTGCGGGAGGGAGCGACGTTCATCTATCATCGGCTTCTTTTCCGTTTTATTCTTACGTTTTTAAAGGTTTAATGTCTTCTAGGTAACGTGCTTTCCTCGTGCACCATTTTTCTCTTTTTCCATTACTTTGTTCCTGTGTTCGAGTTTTCATTTATTTACTTCTTTTCGAACGTATCGCGATGGTACAATACGGAGTAAAAGTTCGCCCGCTATTCCACGGCGTCTACTTCCCTTTTAAGGTATATCCATCGCTTTCTCTCCCTGACACATCATATCAAGGAGAAAAATACCTATGAGCAGAGAAATATACCACTGTTCTATGATTAGGAATATTAGCCAGCGGAAGAAATTTAAAAGTAGAAGAGGTGAGATGTCAGGTGAACTTTTGACTCATTATCATACACAGCAGTTTCAACATGCACGCTTTCTCTTGTTCTTTCTATTTTTTTTTTTTTATATATAAATTGTGGCTTCTGGATCTAGTTTGGAAAGCTTATAATATATTAATGACACGCAGATGGTCAAGGTAGTCATTTTGGAGCAACATTTCTTTTTATAGCCAAAGAAAGAAGCAATTCTAATGGTATGATATTCTAAGTTACATATATACTTTTCAGCCCTTTTCAAACACTTTATATTTTTGGTTTTAGAAATAAAGTTAAATATAACTTTTTTTTTTTTGTTACGAAGTTCATAATGGCCATCCTTCGTTTATAAGTTCAGATGTCAAGAAACCGGCCTGAAGTCCTTTTTGTGACCGTTTCAGCCTTTCGTTGTTTCTTTTTCGACTTCAGATGTCTATGACTGAATCTGAATCTTCTCATATGAGTTTCAATCGCTCTTATAGATTCACATATATTTAAGTCCTGGTTTCGAATTCTTCGCTATGATTTTTTTTCCCCCAGTCACACTGGTTTGGATTCGTTTCTTGTGTTTAAGCCACTCTTGCCAGTTCACACGTATCAGAATTCTTCGTTACTAACATTTCTTTTCGACACATGGGACTGAATTCATTAATATGGCATTTTCAACAATTCTTATAGGTCCACACGTAAAAGTTTGGTTCTAAATCCTTTCTTTTCACTGACAAACCCATTTTCAGACGTGCATATGGGTTTGAATCCTTCGTTAAGATTATCTGAGCCTTTGCGGAGTGCATAAGTCTGAATTCTCCTTATGGTATTCAGTCCTTCTTACAGGGTCTCACACACACAGAGAGATTTTGGGGTAGACCCTCTTTTAAAAACTGGGATATTCGTTCTAGGCTACATTTTCACATGGGTTTGTATCCTTCACTGTGGTATGGTGGATTCACAATATTTAATAGGATCACAAGCAAGCATTAAGACAGCAGCAGTTATATTTACCATCTCACACGACTGATACCTTCGCTAAAAGCATTCTAGTCAGTTTATGGATGCACAAGTGTTTGAATTCTTTATTATAACAGATTCACACACACTGGTATCTGAGTCCTTTATAATGATCGTTTAAAGCCATTTCTACAAGTGAAGATGAGCCCAAGTCTTTTGTTATGAGATTCAGTCATTCGTATAATCACACATTTGATATTTAGGTCTAAAGCCACCGTTATGACAGTTTAAGTTGTTTTTGTAAGTCCACTGACTTCAGAACCTTCGTTAAGATCATTTCAGCCAATTTATGGGCTGACCGAGGTTGAATCCAGTTAAAATCATTTACGTCAGATGCAGTTAATCTTACAAATTCAGACACATAGTTGGAGTTGAATCCCCTCCGTCAAGACCGCTTTAGTCGCTTTTACAAGTTGACACGAATTGAAATCCCCCATTATGTCAGTCTAAAGGTCTGAATCTTTCGCTATGAGAGATTACGTCACTTATACAGGCTCACACAAAGATATATGGAGCTGAATCTTTCGTTATACAATATTCACAGGGTAACACGGGTCTGAATCCTTCGCTGGGGCAGTCTGGTGTTTGGATGTGACTGTGGTGTCTATATTTCCTTCGATGACTCAACACGGCAGCATCACACCGCCGCTTGTGCTTCATCGCGCCATCCCGGGAGCCCGCAGGAGGATCAGAAGGGGCAGTAGGAGGGATATGAAGCCGGGGGAGAGCCAGCTAGTCGAATTAACTGTTGGGGAATAGACGAAAAGATTGATCAGGGCGCCATCTTACTGTACTAGCCCGATTGCCCGCTCCTTTCCGCCTATCTATCCCATCTAATATTCTACATACGCCCTCATATCCCACACACTATCCCATATCCATGCCAATCCCATCCTATTCCCAGTCCATCACATTCCCATCCCATCTCTATCGC
>JAGKTI010009890.1:12673-29774 GCA_018397915.1 Birgus latro
AATTGATAGTGCCATACACCTGGAATTGGCTAATTATCACTTGGCAACATCCAACCTGCACTCGTTCGCTAATTTCCCCTGCCGTATGAGCTACTCTCGTAATATAAATGTATATACGAAAGGAAGGAAGAAGCCTGAGTGATATTTATGTTCACCTGGAACTACCTAATTTATATGTATTGTCTAGATTTCCTACGACTTATTTCTTAGCATATACATTAGCAGCTGACATTTTCACCTCTTTGCTACCAGATACAGCTAGTTTGCTCTCGTCCTTCTCGGTGAAGTGACGCCCGTCAATTTCTGCCTCTTTTGCGCCTGTTATAAAAGGCCCTGTGACCTCTACCCCTACTAAACATCGTGTGGGAAGCGGTAAAGGACTGTAGATATATACAAGTGTAATAAAGTACTAGAAATAATAAAGTGTGAGTGCGTAAATGAGTAAGAAATGAGAGAACACCAGCCGCGAATTAGCGGGAGTGGGAGGCTTGTACACGCTCGTATTTTACAATGCTTTCACAGTGTTTTTTTTTTTTTTAGTATGGATTCCAAACTACTTGGAAATCATTGAATAGTTGTTCTAGTGATAATATCTGGCAGTGGTATTCAGATTAGGGGATGTCAAGAAGTGTAAAGTGGAGACTTAGTTACCCAACTTCAGAAGTCTCCACAAGTCCTATGGTAGTCGACGAGTGCTAAAAAAACATCCCAAGAGAAAGCTGAAGGTATGTGCCATAAGCATATATAATTATAATGTTCTAGGACTAATAATTGATTTTTGTCAAATACTTTTAAAAAGTCAGTCGGAGCATGAATATCCCCACGGGAATGGCACGGAAAACCTGCGACAACCCCGCGGTGTAGGGGTTAAGACCTCAGTAAAGTGCGAACAGATTGCTTATTAAAGTTCCAGTCTGACTTAGCAAGCTGTTTTACCAGTTTCCTATTTCTAGTATGGAAAAAGTTTTGTTAATGTACTACCATATATATTGGAGCATGTAACTGACATATAATGAGGACGTACTTTTACTGGCAGGCATGTGAGAGTGAGAGAGCCATCTTACGTACATCAGTGACACAACTGGAGGAGCAGCTTGCAGATGCCACCCGGGAGATCAACACCATCACTGCTGAATATTTGGAAATCAAGAATACTCATTCACATGCACAGGGTAAAGTTAGACATCACAGCTTACTCCTTTAAGCCATCTGTTTTTATTTATATGAGGCATGCAGAGAAGCAGTAAACCAAGCACTAGCATGACCTTTTTTTTTTTTTTTTCCAAACATTCTAGAACTTGGGGCAGGTCACTTGGTTGAGGTACATTTATCATTTTAGATGAAAAATCCTGTCGGAATACTAGTACTTATCACTGATGTCTGCTCACACTTGAGATGTTGACCTTGTATTTGACAGAGATGCAATAACTATGAGTTTATAAGAGGACTGATTTTTCCAAAGTCTTGGTGCTAAGAGTGAGTATCTGGGCCATCTGTGCTTTTGTCATTAAAGGTGAATTTCCCATCCAAACACATTGTTCATAGTATCTTATGTATCTGGTGGGGGGCGAGGGGAGGAAACTGGCTGCAGGACATGTGAAGTAAATTAGCATCAACCAAATCAGTCATAGGCTGTTATGTGTAAACTATTTTGGTAGTTTTCAGCCAGCAGGAGCACGTGACTTATATTTTCTTCCCCCTTGTCTGGACTTCCCTACTCCTTTTGTCTGCCTTTCCCTCATGATGGCTAATAATTACTTTTTTCTTTTTTTTTTTTAACTATTGTCTTACCATAATGGGTGTGACAAATTCTAGTGGGGAGACTGAACAAGTGAGGAATAGAAAAAGGGAAAGGAATGTTGAAAAATTGTAATGATTATTTTCCATAGCCAAATTGATATCCAGTACTTTATGTTGTATAATTTTTGTATTTACTGTATTTATTTTGTTGTTGTTGCCATAACAGCATTGTACCTCACCATAGTGAGTGTGACATAGTGTGTGTTGAGGGGCCTGAACAAGTGAAGGATAGGAAAAGTGCCAGGAAAGTTTTAGTGAGGGGCCATATATGTACATTAAGTTGTGAAAAATGTACATAACTGTAAAGAATGGAGTAATATTTAAGTGTAGATGCATACATGTAAATAAAAAAATGGGTTGACAATTATTCATAGATCTTGAGTTATTACCATTTAAAATTGAACAATTTTAAATGCATTTTTCTCTATTGCCTTTTTATATGGATCTTGGCTAACTGCTCCAATGCGTCCTTTTGTGTGTGTGTATGTGTGTATTTACCTGTTTGTATTTACCTATTTGTAGTGTACAGGAATTGAGCTAAGCTCTTGTTGTCCTGTCTCCATATCTATATTTATCTAGTCTAGTTTTAAACACATGAATGTTTTTTGCCTGTACCACCTCATTGTCCAAGCTATTCCACAGGTCTGTGCATCTATAAGGAAAACTATACTTCTTGATATCCTTCAAGCTGGTTGGCTTCTTCAGTTTCATTTGGTGTCCTCTTGTTACTCTCGTATTCCATACGAACGGATCTTCTCTGTCAATTTATCTACTCCCATCATGTCACCCCTCTCTCTCCTTTCCTTTAAGGAAGGCAAATTCAGCTTTTCTTGCCTCTCTCTGTACAACAGATCTGCCAAGCTGGGGACCATCTTGATTGCTGTTCTTTATATTCTCTCAATCTTGTTTACATATTTCATTTTGTGTGGGGACCACACTACTGCTGCATATTCTAACTTGGGGCAGATCATGGGCACTATCAATTTTTTCATCATCTTCTTATCCATGTACAGTAATGAAATGCTACTCTTATGTTGGTCAAGAGTTTATACGTCTCCTTAACTATCTTGTTAATGTGTTTTTCAGGTGACAATCTATCCTGGACCAGCACTCCCAAATCTTTCTCCTCTCTCGCTTTTGTGATTAGTTCATTACCCATCAAATAATTCAGTGATGGCCTCTTGGTACTTTTTCCCATTTCCAATACTTTACATTTTTTTTGCATTGAATTTCCTTTCCCACATCTGGGTCCAATCATGTGTCCTATCCAGATCCTCCTGCAGCATTTTACAGTCTTCCTCAATTTCTACTTTCCTCAAGATCTTTGCATCATCAGCAAACAGACATGCATAACTGTTCATTCCATCTACCATATCATTTACATATATCAGGAACATTACCGGCACTAACACCGAGCCCTGTGGGGCTCCACTTGTAACTGCCCTCCATCCAGACATCCTGTCATTTCTTACTGTCCTCATTTGTCTGTCTCTCAAAAAGTCTTTCATCCACTCCAGGAGGTTTCCCTTCAGTCCTATATGCTCCAATTTCCACAATAGTCGCTTATGGGGTACCTTGTCGAAGGCCTTCTCCAAATCTAAATACACACAATCCACCCAACCATCACTCTCCTGTAGCATGTCAGTCACTCTCGAGTAAAAGCTCAACAAGTTGGAAACACATGACCTTCCACTTCTGAATCCAAACTGACTTTCAGCCAAAATGTTCATCTTCTCCAGATATTTTATCCATCTGTCTTTCAGGATTCTCTAGCATAATTTTGCGACCATGCTAGTCAGGGACACTGGTCTATAGTTCAGGAGTTCTTCCTTGTTTCATCCCTTATAAATTGATACCACATTTGCCCTCTTCCATTCCCGAGGCACTTTCCCCTCTTCCAGGGAACACACAATTAAACTGTGAATCTTATCTGCCAGTTGTTCTCTGCATTCCTTCAGTACCCAATTGGAGATTCCATCTGGTCCCGGGGCTTTCCTTACATCTTGAGTTTCCAGTAATTTACACACTTCCTGCACTTCCACCTTTATATCTTTTATCACTACATTTCTAGTCACTCCCTCTCCCTCTACAAAATTCCTTTCTTTAGTGAAAACCAATTGGAGAAATTTGTTCATTACTTCAGCTTGCATTGCTGCATCTTTATAGACCTTTCCTTCTACTTTCAGTTTGGTGATTCCTTCCTTTTGTTCAGTTTGTCATTGATCTATAAATCAGTTTGGGTTCTTCCATACATTTGTCAGTTATACCTTTTTTAAAGTTCCTTTCTTCCTCTCTACGTATTCTTGTATATTCATTTCAAATTCTTTTATATTCTTCCTTTGTTCTACTATTACCCCTCTTTCTCTAGTTGTTCCACACCATGTTCCTCTCTTTTTTTCCTATCATACACCTTCTGTTAAACCACTCCTTTTTCCTGTTTTCTTTCTTGTGTGTGTGTGTGTGTGTGTGTGTGTGTTCTTACCTAATTGTTCTTACCTAATTATATCTTTACAGGAATGAGTCAAGCTCATACTGTCCCATGTCTTAAACCATTTTTATTGTACGTATCCTTAAATTTATGAATTGTTTTGGCACACACCATTTCATTCGGTTGTGCATTCCACTGACCAGTTGCCCTATTTGGGAAACTGAATTTCCTTACATATTTATCGCCTCCTTTTTATCAAATTTTTTCCAGTGTCCTCTTGCTGTTGCGTCTCCGTAGGTTATATATTCATATATGTCTATTTTCTCCTTCCTGAGATGCATTTATATAGCATAATCATGTCTCCTCTTTTTCTTCTCTTCTGTAGTGTATGAGGATTCAGTTTTTCTAGTCTTTCTTCATAGCTTAGATCCTTTAAGCTTGGTACCCATCTTGTAGCAGCCCTTTGAACTTTTTCAATCTTGTCTGTGTTTTTTGAGATGAGGATTCCAGACTACTGATGCATACTCCTGGGTTGGTCTGATGTATGATGCTATTATATTTCTCAGCATGTCTTCATATATGCTTGTGAATCTATCTATCTGTCTGTCTATTACCAGACGCCTTAATCCCGTAAGGGGTGGTCACAGACAAATAGCCTCCATGTCACCCTGTCCACCGCCATTTCATTGTCATGCTCCCAGCTCACATCCCCCTCTCTCATATACCTCTCCACTCCATTCCTCCATCTCATCCTTGGCCTCCCCCTCCCTCTCCCCCCCTCCACCTCACTCACATACACACTCCTCGTCAGTCTCTCACTCTCCATCCTCTCCATATGGCCAAACCACCTCAGTGTGTTTTTCTTAACGTTTCCTATCACATCCACATCCATACCACAATGCTCCTTCACTTTCTCATTTGTCAGTCCGTCTCTCCCCGTGACTCCACATGTTCCTCTCAAATAACTCATTTCCACTACTCTCGCTCCTGACTTCTGTCCCTTTAACAAGGTCCAAGCTTCACTTCCATACGTTAGAGTTGGTGTCACAATACTGTTATCTAGTAGCTTTTTCACTTCCATGCTCACTTCCCTGTTTCTTATCACTGCTTTCAAGGAACCAGCAACTTTTCTTCCTTGTTTTACCTTTCAAGCACTTCACCCTCTAAACTTCCATCTTTACTCATCACACTACCTAAGTACTTAAATGCACTCACATTTTCCATTTCCTCCTCACCCAGCCTTCTTGTACATTTCACTGACTTCACTTCTCTCAAAGACCATCACTTTACTCTTCCCTACATTCACCATTAGATTCCGTTTCTTACCCCTCTCCCAGACCCATCCACCAAGCCTTGCACTCCCCTTCGTCTTCACTTAACAACGCAGTATCATCTGCAAACAACAGTACAGGGAGTTTCCAAACACTGCTTTCTCTCACTAGGGCCGCTCCAACATCCACTGCCCTACCTTGTATCTCTTTTATTACCCCATCCATATACAGATTGGAAAACCATGGAGACATGACACATCCTTGTTTCAATCCAACCTTCAAATAGAAAAATTCTCTCAGCTCACTATCCACATGCACAGCAGCCTTAGCACCCTCATATATACTCTTCACGGCCTTCAACAACTTCCCATCTACTCCATATATTCCTAAAACTTTCCACAATCCTTGTCTATCCACCTTGTCATATGCTTTCTCCAAATCCATGAAGGCTGCATACAACGTCCTTCCCTTCTGTAGAAACTTTTCCACTAAAGATCTAAGAATGAATATCTGATCTACACAACCTCTTCCCTTTCTAAAACCTCCCTGTTCTTCTCCAGCTAATTCCTCGGTTATTTCCCTGACTCTGTCAATAAGTATCCTACCATATACTCTTCCTATTACACTAAGAAGACAAATGCCCCTATGATTACCACACTTCTTTTTCCCCTTTTCCTTTGTACAGAGGAATAATTATACCTGACTTCCATTCCTCTGGGACTCTACCTTCCTCCTAAGCCAATCTGCACATCTTCCACATTCATTCTATTACTTTCTCTCCCCCATGCTTCAGCATTTCACTACACACTCCATCAATTCCTGGGGCTTTCCCTATTTTAACTTTCTTCATTGCTTCCATAACTTTCATCCTACAGATTTCTTCCTCTCTTCTCACATCCCTCCTTCTCCCAGCCATTCTCCAGCCACTTATACTTGCATTACTTTCATTCTTTATGTTCAACAGTTCATTAAAGTGTTCTCTCCATCTGCTCACTTTTTCTCCGTTCTTCACTAGTAATCCACCAATTTTTATCTTTCACTCCCCAGCTAACTTCTTTTGCACCCTGTCTAACTCTTTTTATCACTTTCCAGAAGATTTTCTTACATTCGCTCCACTTTACACTCAAGTTCCTTCCAATTTCCTCATCCACACTCTCCTTACTCTCTCTCACTAATGTTTTCACCACTCTTTTCCTCTCTACATATAACTCTCTCTTCCATCTCTAAACGTCTTCCAAGCCCCTGTTTCTCATCCGCTCATTATATGCTTTCTTCCTTTGTGCCACAGCCTTTCTCACCTCTTCATTCCACCAAACTGTTCCCTGCACTCCCTTTCGTCTTCTTTTCGCCCCACACGCCACCTCACACTCTTCACAGATTTCTTCTTTGAATATCTTGCACACACCTGCCACGTCTCCCATCCGCTCCAATTCATATTTACCCAATCGTTCCTCCACTTCCCTCTTATATTCTGCCTTTTTCCCATTCTCTTGTAACCTTTCCACCCTCCTTTTATGCACTACTTCCTCCTGTCCTTCCCTTCTTCTATTTCTCTATTTCATTTGGACTTCCACTCCCCCAACCTCTATATACTCTTGCATCCATTACACACCTTCTCAACCTTTCATCCACACACACATAATCAATCATTGCCTTCTGTTCATTCAGTTCACCACCCACCCTTCTCATCACTCGCGACGTATACCTATGGATCATTTTGTGTCTGAAACAGGTATTGGCTATCACCAGCCCCCTTCTGGCACAGATGTCCACTAAAGCACTGCCATTCTCTTCCATCTCTGCAGGCACACCCCACTCACCAACTACACCATCCTCCTTCACATTCCTTACTTTTCCATTCATATCTCCAGTCAAAAACACTCTCTCATTCCTTTCAAACTTTTCCATGCACACTTCAACATTTGTCCAGAACTCCTCTCTCACCGTGCTTGCACGGTCTTGCATTGGCGCATACATGCACACAATTGACCACATTTGTAGTCCAACTTTAAATTGTACCTGCACAATCCTTGGGCCAACCAATCCATACACTCTTATATTCTCCTTCCAGCTGTTACTCACAATAATACACACTCCTTCTTTTGCCCTCTCATTCTCACCTACTCCTGCACATATACCTCATCCATACTTCCATTCTCTCACAGTCTCACCTCTTGATTTAGTGTCAGGTAATCCACATATATCCACTTTTGCACCATCAAGCACCTGGACAATCTCTTTTTCTTTCACCTCATCATTTGCACCCCTTACATTCCATATAGCTATCCGTACCATCTCCTTTGTTCAGTCCTTAGTCGTCACTTTTTGGTCAGTTCTGGTCCAAGGCTTCTTGTTTGTATTTTTAGTTAGGTTGTTTTCCGGGAAGGGGCACTAACGCTCCGCCAACTCACTTGTTGTCACGTAGGAACACGTGTTTGTTGGTTATAAGGTTACCATCCAGCGTTGTAAATGCTTTCCTGGTTTACAGGAAAGCATTTGGCTTGCCATTCACTGTAGAGCTACCCTAAAAACAGAGTATCACTACACTAAGTGGGTGGATGAGGGTGCCCCCACCTACCTTGTGAATGCTATTCTTATATTTGCATGCAGTGTATACATGTTCCGTACCTTATCACTGATGTGGTCAGCCGGAGATAGTCTGTTATTAATAATCATACCTAGGTCCTTCTCTCTTTCTGATATGTGTAGGGTTTTACTCCCTAACTTATAATCCCAATCAGGTCTTTTTCCACTGTTACCAAACTTGATTACATGACACTTATCCACATTGAATTCCATTTGCCATGTATTGCTCCATTCATGAAGTTTATTTAATTCTTCTTGTAGCTCTTTACAAGAGTCTGTGTTAGTAATTCTCCTTTGTATTTTTGCATCATCAGCACACACACACACACACACACACACACACGGTCAGGATCACTTGATGGTAGTGATCGTCAGCTTTTACCCTCCCGGAAGGGAGCTGAGAGCTCATATAGTCCGATCTATGGGCAAGGCTGTGCCTTCACACACGCACACACCCATCCCCTTGCTCAAGGGGGACAGTAACCACCCACTTCATCAGTGAAACTTTTTGCAACCTGAGTGAGGCGCGAACTCCCGTCTACCAGATGGCAAGCGAGAACGCTACCACTGTGCCAGCGAAAGTGTATGTGTGTGTGTGTGTGTGTGTGTGTGTGTGTGTGTGTGTGTGTTCTTACCTAATTGTTCTTACCTATTTGTATTTGTATCTTTACAGAAATGAGTCAGGCTCGTACTGTCCTGTGTTTTGAACCATTTTTATCATACATGTCTTTAATTTTGTGAATTGTTTTGGCACACACTATTTCATTTGGTAGTGCATTCCACTGATCAGCTGCTCTATTTGGGAAACAGAATTTCCCTACATCTTTATCACCTTTCTTTTCGCACAGTTTTCTGCAGTGTGTTCTTAATGTTGCTTCCCCATAGGTTATATACTCATTTACGTCGATTTTCTCTTTTCCTTTGATGCAGTTATATAACATAATTATGTCTCCTCTTTTCCTTCTCTCCTGTAATGTTGGTAGGTTTAATTTTTTGAGTCGTTCTTAATAGCTTAGGTCCCTAAAACTTGGTGCCCATCATGTAGCGGCCTTTTGTACCTTTCCAGTCTTTTCTATGTGTTTTTTGAGATGTGGATTCCAGACTATTGATGCATGCTCCAGAGTTGGTCCGATGAATGATGTTATTATCATTCTCAGCATGTCTTCATTTATATATGTGAATGGTACCCTCAAATTAGCAAGCTGTGTGGACATGTTCCTTACGTTTTCATTCATGTGGTCATCCGGTGATAGTCTGTTACTGATAGTCAGTCCTAAATCCTTTTCCCTTTCTGATGTGTGTAAGGTTGAATTTCCTGACGTATAGTCCCAGTCTGTTCTTTTTTATATTTTTACCAAATTTTATTACATAACATTTGTCCACTCACTTGATGTAGTGCTGCTCTCGGGTGAGTGGACATCCACTCACTCGATGTAGTGCTGCTCTCGGGTGAGTGGACATCCACTCACTCGATGTAGTGCTGCTCTCGGGTGTCTGCCCTTTCCTCTCCTCCATGCTTCTTTCCTTCAATCCTCTTCTGTCTTTCTTTCCTTCATTCTTTCCTTGTCCTTCTGCCTACGGGTGACACAGTCCCTCTTCTATCTTTCTTGCCTTCATTCTTTCCTCGTCCTTCTGCCTGTGGGTGACTCTACACTGAGTGACAAGCCAAATGGTTTTCTGTACACCAGGAAACCATTTACTACACTGGGTGGTAACCACATAACCAAATTTTGGCACCTGGTGGTTTAGTGGGTAATTACGGCGCTCCAATCGGATTGAGCCGGTGAAGGTTTATATCCAAGGGGTGGTTGAGGCTTATTGCTCACGTAATGCCATTCATGGATGAGTGAGAGTGGTCACCCTCATCTTAAATGTCAGGACCAACTTGCCTAGCCCCGGGCTCCTATGCTCCTCTGTGAGGCGACATAGGATTGGATAATGAATGAATGAAACATTTGTCCACATTGATTTCCATTTGCCATCTCTTGCTCCATTCATGAAGCTTATTTAATTCCTCTTGTAGCTCTATGCAAGAGTCTGGGTTTGTCATTTCCCTTTGTATTTTTACATCATCAGCAAACATATTTAGGTAGCTTCCATTTCCAGTGTTGCTGTCTGTGTCATTTATATATACTAAAATCATAATTGGTGCCAGCACTGAGCCCTGTGGAACTCCACTTTTCACTTCTCTCCATGATGAGTAATTAACATCTTGCTTACGATGCTGGTCAGTGATACTGGTCAGTAGTTAAGTGGATTTTGTCGATTTCCTTTCTTGGAAAAGGGCACAGTGTTTGCTTTCTTCCAACTGTCAGGTAGTTTTCCTTGTCTTAAGGATTCTTTGTATATTAAATGTAATGGACTGCTTAGCTCTTTTGCACTTTCCTGTAATACCCAACACGAAATCTCATTAGGGCCGTTGGCTTTTCTCTTGTCTAATTTCCTCATCTCTTCCTGGACCTCTTGTTTCGTTTTATGTACATATGTTAATATGTGTGGGCATGCTTGTTTGTTTTCATCTCTTGTAAATCCATGTTGTGTAGTTGAAACTGGTTGGAAATTTTTCTTTAGTACTTCACAAATATCTTCTTCATTGATACAGATTTTCCCCTCATCCATGGTGGATTGTATTTTATCTTTAATTTTTACTTTGCTTCATATGTAGCTGTAAAACAACTTCAGCTGATCAGTACTTTTATTAATAATGTCTTCCTCAAACTGCCTTTGAGCTTCTTTCCTCCTCCTTGTATAATAATTTCTTGCCTGCTTGTAGTTGTTGTATGCTCTCTCACTTTTATGTCGTCTGTATCTGATCCACAGCAGATCTCTTTTCTCCTTTGCATTTTTACAATCAGTATTAAACCAGTTCTTTATCCTTGTTTCCATTTCTTTGTGCAATGGGACATAATTAGGGACTCCTGTTTCATAAACTTCACAGAATTTTTTATAAATAACATTTATATCTTGTCCTCTTTAGCTCCTTTTCCCAATCTGTATCCTTAAAGTACTTCTTTAGGTCATGATAGTTGCCCTTTTTGTAGTGTAGCCTCTTTTTATAATTTCCGTTACCTCTACCTGTATCATATGCTATCCTGAAATTGTAATCTAATACTGTATGGCCACTTTAGCCGAATGGGGGGGTGACAGATTATATCATCAATTTCATTTTCTTGCCTAGTAAATATGAGATATAATAATGAGGGGTCTTCTGGTCCCCTTTTTCTGGTGTTCTCCTTTACATTTTGTGTTAGAAATCATTCCTGTATAAGATCCAAGTGCTTTTCTTCCCAACAACTTTCATGGTTTTTTTACATCTAGAGTATTACAGTTTAGATTTGTGTTAAAATCTCCCATTAGTATGATTGTTTCAGATTTTTCGTCCATTCTGTATAGCAGGATTCATAAACTCTGAATTGTCTTTTCTGCCAGTTCCTCACCTCTATCCCATGTGCTACTTGTGTGGGTATGTCTGTTTCTGTGTCTCTTTTACTTGGAGTCTTTTCTATGTTAGTATCATAACTCCTCCTCTTTTTTTTTTTTTTTCACCAAATATTGTACTCATCCTAATTTAAGGAGTCATTTGATATCCTTGGAATTGATTTTGTTTCTGTTAGACATATACTCTGAGGTTCATATTCTATGATATACTGTAGTCTTTTATTTCTAATAATTTGGATACCATTCCATCTACATTTGAGCACATCAGCTTAGCCATATTGTTCGCATATTGACATTGATTGAGTCGTCTGTCTTGCTTTTATTTAGTCCTCGCAGTTTATGTGCCATTTTTCTTACTTGCAATCCAACTACTTTGTAAAAAAAGATTTACTTCCCTCTTCATCTGATCTTGCATCATTCTTTTATTCTTTTATTTTTATTTATTCTTTTTTTTAGTAATCCCCATTCCTCTTGAGTTAGGCACCTTTTTATCCACACTTCTTTGTGCTCCTTTGATTCCTTAAGTTTGTTAGCATTTTTTAATACCTCTTCTACAGTGTTCACACTTTAAAAGGTTACTTTCAGAGGCCTTGACTTGTTTCTCTCATATTTTCCCTAATCTCTTAAATTTCTCTACATCTTTCTCACAGATTTTCTCAAATACTGCTTTCAATATGTTCATTATATTTATCATCTCCTTGTTAGCTCTAGTGATTCTGTTCCATATTTCTTCTTCATCTTTACCAGTGATGACTGTAGATTTGTTAATCCCAGCTGTTTCCTTTATCAGCCTTGGGTTCTTCTGTATGATATCTTTCACTTCTTTTGCTTCAGCCTTGTTTTTTAGAGCATCTCCGTTTATGTCAGTGTTGGAATTTACCCAGCACTCATCTGTTGTGATACCCAACACGGCACCTGTCTGTATGCCTCCTAACCTGCAAATTCCTTAGGGCTCTGATTATTTGATATATTTTCTTAGACTGCACTATTTCAATTTTTCTTGATCCACAATCATCTATAATTTAGCTTAGTATCGAGTTTGACTCATTTTTAGATACACTTAGGAATTTGAAGCAGCTGAACAGAGCGCAGTGACGAACGTCTAATCTGTCCCGTGTTCCATTCGTATGTGTGTGTGTGTGCACATGTGCACACTTTTGTGCATGCATGTGTTCATTTGTGTGTATATCACAGGGTATAATGTAGGCAGCTGAATCACAAGTAATTGGCAATAGAACAGCTTATTTTATATACCAGTAAGTCACCTTATTTGGCTTTTGCTGTTTTGTATTGTCCAAGAACACACAGGAACAACTACTGATGTCTTTATAATCAATAAATCAGTTCCATTTTACCCCTATTGAGATCAGATTCACAAGGCTGGGCTGCTGTGATAAAGAACATTGAAGGGTAGATAACCAGTCTCCACCCCCTGATGGCAGCATGTGATTGGAAAAACTCTAATCAATTCTTGGCAAAACCTTCACTCAACTGTAGGCATTTTTACCATTAGGCCACCATGCACTCCTTTGTAATAGCTGTAAGAATATGAAGAGTGATTAGGATTGGTAGACTCCTGGTAATGTAATGCTCTGAGGCACAAGTTAGGATGACAGGCATATGATACACAAGTCTGAATCACCAAGAAGCAGCTGAAGGTTTATTGATTGCATTATGGAACTGGACATTATAATTTTATACTCCAGAGCAGAGCAATCAAACATCAGCCTTTTTTACATCTGTTCATTCTTCATGGTGCTACATATTCTGTGGGTATATTCACTGCAGTTTATTGTCAGTGGCTTATATAATACCATTAAATAATGGGGGAAGAGAGAGAGGAATACATTTACAGTATAAGATGTTATAACTTGAAATGGATGTTTTTCAATGTCCAGACTTTAAATTACTTGAAAAGCAGCAAATATTTATGTGTGGATAAAAGAAGGAATATTGTACTGTTTTCACCCTCAAGTGATATATTTTTAACCCCCTTCTTTTAAAGTGATCCTCCAGAATTGAAAATGGTATGATGGTAGTAAGATTGACAAAAGTTACCGTGTATTGTATAATCATACCAAGGGGGTTATATGCAAATTGTTTCTAAAAGATTTTTATCCAGCCTCTTCCTGTGATAGGTCTCTGTAAACTGAATTTAGTTGTCTTACTCTAGCAAAAGAAACAAAACTGTGTTGTGGTACTGAAGATGTTAACACTGCCCTGCTACAGAGAATATGGGAAAGATGCGCCAGGATATGCAGGGATTACAGAGCCGTGTGGAAGAGTTGCTACAAGACAAGGCTCGGTTGCAACAGGACTACCAGGACCTGAGTGAGGGAGTTGAAGCAAGGGTGGATCACCTCAAGGCAAGTGCACACACTGGTGTAGTCACTATGTTTTTCCTGTTTTCACTTTTACTGGGTGTGAAATTCCTTTCTGTCCATATTGAGTGTTGAGCTAAAACAACGTAACACTGAAAGATTTTGCTAGTTACAGAAAATTGCTGTTGAAAGGATCCAGGAGCTTTTACACCTTGTACTGTCTTACTCTGCTGTTGAACCACAGGCTATAGGCTGCAAAGGGAAGAAAATCTCTGCAATGTTAGGGTGAGTGAACAGCAACCAGTTGGAAATGAGTGATGTAGGTGGATAAGGACATAGGGTGTGGTGTATCTTTTTATACATAACAGTAGAGTACAGTATAGACAGCACATATAGTGCTTCATTCCACACCATACATCACTTAAATCACAGCTCCAGCATTTGCATAACTGAGACAAAAATATAATATTTCATATATTATGTCTCATGAGGTCATTAAATGTGACTTAAGGGTTAAGGGACTGAACAGGGAGGCTGCCAGAGATCGAGCAGCATGGAGAGCCGCCATTAGGTGACCAAGGCCGACACATGCAAGCATGTTGGAGCCTTCAAAAATGAGCGAATGAATATATGCAAAACCTATGATCTGCCCAGATGAAACTGATTAACAGTCTCTGTGCTGCAGATTTGCAGAGTCAGAGCATGTCATTGAATTGTTCAGTAATGACAAGAAATCCATTTATCTCTATATCCATCCATGAGTCTGTCTGTATCTTTTTCTTTGTACACAATATCAGTAACACCAGTCAAACAGGGCAGAATTCCAGAAATTAATGGATATTTGGTGACAGGCAGAGTTGGGACTCTCGTTTCACTAGGTCTGAGGACCCAAGTTCTAATCTTCTTTTGGTGACCTGTTTCATTATTTCAGTAATATGGAGAATAGTCCAGCATAGTCTCCGAAACATTTCCTCTAACTCACTTTACTAAACTGCTTGCATATTATACAGTCCACTACCATTTTCATATAGTTTCTTATTGTTTATATAGGTTCCAACATGGTTGCCTGTATCGGCCTTGGTCACCTAATGGTGGCTCTTCATGTTACTCATTCCCTGGTGGCCTGCCTATTCATTCCATTATCACTGAGGTCACACAATATGACTTCATCCCAGGTCCTTTTTTTTTTGCTCTGCCTCATGCAGCCTTACTCTTGACATTCACATTTCTCACCTTCTACACCCAGTGGTCATCTTCCATCCTCTCATCATGGCCAAACCATCTCATTCTATCCCTCCTCATCACAACACCATTACATTCTAGTCCCATCCTATCCTTCCTCTCAGTTCTCCAACCCAGGCCATGCATTCAATAATGCACTACACACCCATCTAATAATTGTCATTTCTGTATGTTTGAGCCTACGATCATCCTCATACTTTGCTGCCAAGGTCCCATTACCATACAGCATTACATTCCTAACACATGCCACATACAAAGATCCCTGTCATTGTTAGGAGAGGCAACAGGCTTCCTGAACATCCTCTAATAACCTACCCTAGTTGTGAGGTAGCTCCCCATCTCTAGCACATAACATGTCCTCCAAATAACAAAACTTCTTCACATGCTCAAGAGACTCTTCAGCATAATCATTCCCTTCATACCTGACAGTTTCTACATACTCCCCTCAGCACGCCACGAAATCACCATTATCTCGTAGTCTGCCTCCAGTACCACTACGTCTCTTATGCACCCGCTCATCACAAATACTGCACAAGATGGAGTTACTTCCCACACCCATATGGCAAACAGGGCATGGCCACATTCCCTCTTCTTTAACAATACTGCCAGCAGCCCTAGATATCATCACTTTTGTTTTGTCTGCATTTACTCTCAAACCCTTGTGCCCCATTCCATCTCTCCATTTCCTAAATCTTTCCTCCACCTTCCTATTCATTCTTCTCTGCAATCAAAACCAAGTCATCAGCATACAGTATCTCCCGTGGAAGTTCATTTTTGTAGTTATGCAAGAGAGTTTCAAGCACCATGACAAACAATAAGGGGCTCAAGACTAACCTCTGATGCCCGCCAGCATTCATGGAAAACTCATCACTCTGATTTTCATTCACTCTCATGTGGGTGTGAGCACCCACATACATAGCCATGACCACTCTAACCAGTCACTCTTTGATCCCAGGCTTTCTCAGTGGCCACTTTGCCACCTCCCTAGAGACAGTGTCAAAGGCCTTCTTCAAATCAACAAAAACAGTGTACAGCTCCCCTTTCTTTTCTATATATTTTTCTTGAAGTTGTCAGAGAGTGAATATGACATCACTGGTCCCTTTGCCTGGCATAAACCCAAAGTGCATCTCTTTCTAGGGCTTCACCCCTCCTACTGTACACACTTACACTCACACTCTTTAGCCAGTCATCTGGGACAGCACACTCATATATTAATTGTACTTATCAAATCAGTAACTAAACCTGCTCCTGTATCTTGTCAGGACTGTAACATTTCGGCAGTCAGTCCAGATACACCTGCTACCTTTCCCAAGTACATCTTGCATATTGCCTTGCTCACAGTACAGTAGCAGCATCAGTCAGAGATCAGTGGCCAAACACTGGATCCACTGACTCCAAACCTTCCCTGTTCCAGACAAACTCCTCATTCAACAACTTATTAAAATGCTCTCTCCAGGCATCTTTACTATTCTCACTGTCCACCCACTCTCTCTCCTTCATAATTCTTCACATTATTTACCTAGGAGGAGGCTGTAGCATGGGCCGAACAGGGTAGTACTCCCGAGGGGAATGGGAATGCTGGTGATAGGGAGAGCTGGAGCTCCTGTTTCACTAGCTACCTAACCATCCCCCTTTGCTGACCTTTTCAGTGTGACAGTAACATGGAGAGTAGGCCAGCATACTCCCCCAAACATTTCCTCTAACTATCCTATGCACTACACCACATGCGCTTTACATATTACACAACGTATCCCACTTTGTTACAGGGGTTGATGCCAGCAAGGGCATGCAGCCAGAAAACTTTGCCCCCGCTACCTAGTGGCAGACATTGGGGGGAGGCTTGACTGGGGTTCCGCTGGCATAGATCATGGATCCGGGGCGAGATGGGGCTTGAACCTGTGCTAGAAGGTACAGGGCATTGCGGTTCCCAGGCTGCCGCTTCCACACAATAGAGAGGGGCCCGAACCTGGGAGTAGCGCCCCAGGAGGCTGCCCTATCAGTGGGTGTATAATGGC
>JAGKTI010009891.1:0-29769 GCA_018397915.1 Birgus latro
TGTTTGGACTCTGATTCTGGCCACCACCAAGTGGTGGTCAGAAAGTCTACTCCCCCAACCTCTATATACTCTTGCATCCATTATACATCTTCTCATCCTTTCATCCACACACACATATAGTCAGTCATTGCCTTCCGTTCATTCATTCCCCAGTCCTCCCTTCTCACCACTCGCCATGTATACCTATGGATCATTTTGTGCCTGAAGAGGGTATTAACTACCACCAACCCACTCCCAGCACAAATGTCCACTAAAGCACTGCCATTCTCATCCATCTCTGCAGGCACACCCCACTCACCAACCACTCCATCCACCTTCTCATTCCTCACTTTTCCATTCATATCTCCAATCAGAAACACTCTCTCATTCCTTTCAAACTTTTCCAAGCAGGCTTCCACATTTGTCCAAAACTCTTCTCTCACTCTACTTACACGATCTTGCGTTGGCACATACACGCACACAATTGCCCACATTTGTAGTTCAACTTTCACTCTTACCCACACAATCCTTGACCCAGCTGATCCATACTCTCTTACATTCTTCTTCCACCTGTTGCTCATAACAATACACACTCCCTCTTTCGCCCTCTCATTCTCACCCACTCCTGCGCATATACCCCACCCATATTCCCCTTCTCTCACACTCTCACCTCGCCATTTAGTTTCAGTTATTCCACATATATCCACTTTCGCACTCTCAAGCACCTGTACAATCTCTCTCTCTTTCACCTCATCATTCATACCCCTCACATTCCAGGTCGCAATCTTTATCTCGTCCTTTGTCCGTTCCTTTGTCGTCAACTTTTGGTCAGTCCTGGTCCGAGGCTTCCTGTTCGTATTTTTAGTTAGTTGTTTTTACGGGGTGGGGCATTAACCCACCACCAACCCTTTTAGTCGCCTCTTACGACAAGCAGGGATACTGGGGGAGAATTCTTGAAAACCCCCTACCTCCAGGGGGGAATAGTAGCTGTCGATCATCTGCACAAATATTTTGCAGGACCTGACTGACGTGTTTGTCATCATAATACTGACTCTTTCTTAAAAGCAGGAAATTATGATTAACACAATGTTAGGTTAGGGTAGGTTAGGACCGGACATGAAATTAACTGCTTCAACCTCTTTTCTAGCTGTTTTAATTAAGAACCATGCATGGAAAAATTAAATAGCAAGCAGGAAATTATTGATTAACATTTAGGGTAATTTTTTAACACATGTACAGCATGATGAAAACAGGTTAGGCATGAAAATCTTTATGGTAACCATAAGTTAGGTTAAGTTAGGACCGGACATGAAATTAACTGCTTCATCCTTTTTTCTTGCTGTTTTACTTAAGAACCATGCATGGAAAAATTAAATAGCAAGCAGGAAATTATGATTAACATTTAGGGTAATTTTTTAACACATTAACAGCATGATGAAAACAGGTTAGGCATGAAAATCTTTATGGTAACCATAGGTTAGGTTAGGTTAGGACCGGACATGAAATTAACTGCTTCAACCTTTTTTCTAGCTGTTTTACTTAAGAACCATGCATGGAAAAATTAAATAGCAAGCAGGATATTATGATTAACATTTTCGGTAATTTTTTAACACATATACAGCATGATGAAAACAGGTTAGGCATGAAGTTAGGGTACTTACGAACAAAAAGCGGCCGCCCTGATGTAATAACCCACTCTTTCATCTCAGACTCTGACAGGAAGACACTGCACCTGACACACCTCTCCACTTGAGAATCACCAGCACTTCTCACCAACACTTTCACCAAGTTTTTTTTTTTAATAACTGGAATAACATCACTTCACTGCACTGTACACAGCAGTAAATTCCCGTGTGGTCTAGTGACGATCCCTGGAGAATTT
Organism: Birgus latro; assembly: GCA_018397915.1. Lineage (NCBI taxonomy): Eukaryota > Metazoa > Arthropoda > Malacostraca > Decapoda > Coenobitidae > Birgus > Birgus latro. Next base: position 1,862 of record JAGKTI010009891.1, read on the forward strand.
AGTCGCTGTCAGAGTCCGAGATGAGCATACGGAGGCGGCGTAGGGGCATCTTGGTGCGACGTGGTGGTACACTATCCACTACAGAGGACTCCGAAGATAGACGCAAACTAACATCCAGTGGTGATTCAGCCGTGCCTGATTTGCTGGGCTGTGGCTCGGAGCTAGAAGGCCTGTCTTCGTGAGATGATGGTGTGGAGCGAGAGTGGACAACGGCAGGGTTGACTGGCCTGAAAAAAACTGTCAATGGTTGATTGACGCAGAGGACGACGATTTTGACGATTAATGATGCGTTGCCTGAAGCCTCGCACTTGACTCGCCAATTCCAATGACCCCATCTCTCTATTGCAGTCCGGGTGTTCTAGGTAGTCAAGGACGAACTCCACATAGTGCCGGATTGTGCTCAGCCTGGGGATCGTTGGGGCAGTTGCAACCTGTGAGGAGTCCACATCATCGTCGCTGTCCTCGTCAGTCTTCCTGCTGGGTACTGGGACCAGCAACATTAGATGCGATCTCGGTATCAGATGTGATCTGATGCCCAGGATCGCCCTCGTCGTCAACATCCACATCGTCTCCACCGGTACGAAACCTTGCATGAAAGTCATCCACGTCAAAACTAAGAAAATCGTGCACCACGTCACTTCCATGAAGTATGCGAGACCAACCATTTTCTAAAGTCTTGACAGAGACTTCATTCCATGCATTTGCCCAGTTGTAGATGGCAGACTTGAGGGTGTATCGGCGAATGTTTTCGAGTGTTTTTTGTCCTCGCATGTCACGTCCTTCCCTGCGATCTTCCTTGTCCTCGTATACAACCATCACCTCGTCCAAAAACTTCCGTCGGTATAGCCTCTTCGTTGCTACAATCACTCCCTGGTCCATTGGTTGGATGAGAGCAGTTGTATTAGGTGGCAAAAACAGACACCTGATGCGACCATTCTCTGCCACCAACTCCTTGTCTGACGGATACGCTTGTGCATTGTCAAGAATCAGGAGGGCCTTTACCTGGTCTCGTCGGATTTTCAGTGTCTCCGTCTGATAACGAATGACCTCCTTAACAAAGTGTTTGTGGAACCAATTTTTGAAGATCTTGGTTGTGAACCAAGCCTTCAGAGATTGATACCACACGACAGGAAGGGCATTCATTAACCCACGAAGGCACCTAGGCTGCTTTGCACGGCCTACAATAATGGGCTTGAGCCGGTGCCTGCCGTTAGCATTGGCACAGCACAAAGCAGACACACGTTGCTTCGAGAGCTTGGGGCCAGGTAAACGCTTCTCCGTGTCCTCAGCGAGAGTGTTTGTGGGTATTGAATGATAAAATAGGCCAGTTTCGTCAGCGTTGTAAACTTGACCGAGAGTGAGGCCCTCCCTATCAATCAAGCCATTCACCTTCTGCCGAAACTGTTCTACTCCTTCGTCGTTAGCGTCCAGAGCTTCGCCATGGGTCTTACGGTTGGTAAGTCCGTGTCGTAACTTAAACGCGAAGAGCCAACCTTCAGATGCCTTGAAGTCTGGGGCGTCGTGTAGCCTTCCGAACTTTTCAGCAGCAGCTTTCAGTTCCGTTCCACGTACCAACACACCAGCAACTCGTTGTTGTCGATACCAAATCAACGTGGTGCGGTCGATGTCTGCATACTGCATACTTAGGAGTAAACATCACCTTCCTCTGCACGTTTCGTCTGGTCTTCGATGCGAAATCAGCCGTGTACTGCTGTAGTTTGTCTCGGGACTTCTTGATATCAAACAAGGTGGAGCGAGGGAAGTTGAACTCACGTAAGATGCGCCATGTTGACCAGCTGGCGTCCACCTTGTCCAATATCTGCCTCTTCTTCTCCAGAGTCAGAACCACTTTCTTCCTCTTCTCAGGAGGCGGGGCCATCATCACACACATGATTAAGAAGGTGAAGAGCAGTATCAAGCACTGTACGAGGTAGGGTATCACCACAAAAGCAATCACTTCGGCCGCCATTTTCGTAGTTGTTCACAAGGGAGGAGAGGAGTGGGTAATGGCGACCGATAGTGGTGCCACGAGTGTAAACAGAGGGGATCGGCGCGCGCGGGAAATTCAAACTGACGCGGTCCCCAAAAATAGAGAATTAATCGATTTTCTTCTGATTTTTTTGCATTTTGGGGGTTGGGCAGCCCACAATATCCGAATAGTGAGTATGTCCGAGTATTGGACATCCGGATATTAGAGGGATTACTCTATGCCGGTATATAATCATCTATCCATCATCCAATCCTATGTTGCCCCACAGAGGAGCGTAGGAGCCTGGAGCTATGCAAGTTGGTCCTGATATATAAGATGAGAATGACCAGTCTCACTCATCCCTGAGTGGTATCATGTGAGCAATAAACCCCAACCATCCCATGGATATAAACCTTCACTGGCTCAATCGGATTGGAGCTCTATAATTACCCACTAAACCACCAAAATTTGGTTATATGGTTACCACTCATCATAGTAAATGGTTTCCGGTGTACAGGAAACCTTTGGCTTGTCACTCAGTGTAGAGTCACCCACAGGCAGAATGACGAGGAAGGGATGAAGGAAAGAAAGATTGAAGAGGGAGTGTAAAAATGCAGGAAAGAAAGACAGAAGAGAATTGAAAGGATAGAGGAGAGGAAAGGGCAGACTCCCGAGAGTAGCACTACATTGAGCAAGTGGACATATATATTCAGTAAAACCTCGATATAACGGACTTCAGTAGACCGGAATTTGCTTTTATCGGACTAAACTCCTATATATCGGAAAAAGTCCGATATAGCCAGAAAGCAGTCCGGACTGCCTGACAACTTAAGCTACTATGTTCACCACAATAAGACAAGTAAAAGACATGTTTTTCAGTGCACAGTACAGTATTATTATACCATTTGATTAATGTAGTGAAGGTATAACACAGTACAGTACTGCAATGGTGGTGAAAACCACTGATGCAATCCGGACTAATGTCTGGTATATCGGAAAAAGTCCGGATTAGCGGGGGTAAGTCCGGATGTCGCTTTTATCGGAAAATCGCATATTTCGGACTGGCTTGGGACCCAATTAGTCCGTTATAGTGAGGTCTTACTGTATATATATATATATATTTCAAGGGAGGAGACTGTAGCACCCCTTTGCTGACCTTTTCATTGTGACACTAACATGGAGAGTAGACCAGCATACTCTCCCAAACACTTCCTCTATCTCATACACTACTCATGTGCTTTACATATCACACAACGTACCCCACTACATCACAGGGGTTGATGCCAGCAAGGGCATGTGGCCAGAAAACTTTACCTCTGCTACCTAGTGCCGGACCTTTTCAGGGAAGATGTGACGAGGGCTCTGCCAGGATAGATACTGGTGACAGGATGGGATGGGGTTCAGCCTGTGCTAGAGGGTACAGGGCATTGCATTTCTCAGGCTGCCACTTCCATCCAATAGAGAGGGGCATGAACCTGGGAGTAGCGCCCCAGGGTGCTTCCCTTTCAGTGGTTGTATAATGGTGGGGCAGTTGCAGTGCAAAGGCCCCGTGTGGAGAGTCCCAGTAGTTGTCCTGGCAGGCTGCCTCGAGGCCACTGCCACAGCCACTAACTGGTCAAGGCTGGTGGGCTAGTGGTCCCAGATCCATTGCCTGGACCTGGGACAGTGCAGTGGGTGGGGCCTGTGGCATGTCTCTCCCCTTTATTATATTTACTGATTATGATCAAGTATATGAGAGAGGGGGGTGTGAGTTGGGAGCGTGGTAGTGAAATGGCAGGGGACAGAGTGACATGGAGGCAATTTGTTTGTGGCCACCCCGTTCGGGATTGAGGCATCTGGCAATAGATAGATAGATAGATAGATCAAGTTAAAGAATGAAATTCAAAGCAAGCTTGAGGACACTAAATTACCTAGGGGGATCATAGTGGTGTCATGGAATGTGGGAAGTTTGAGGGGTAGAGCAGGGGAAGTGGTTGAGATATTGAGTAGGCGGTGGGTGGATGTGGGCTGTGTGCCAGAAGTCTGGTATAGTGGTGGGTCCACTAGAATGATTGCAGGGAAGGATTGTTAGTATAGTTGTTTTGGCAGGGTAGGACAGATGGGATTAAAAGATTCTTTCAAGAGACAGTTAGACATACAGATATTAATCTCATTAAATATGAATTCCTTGCTTTCAGGAAATATTCATCGTTTTTGAATGTTTCAGAAATGTGTCTTAGGAGACATGATGTGAAATCATTAGGCTTGCAATTATCTGGGAAAGAGAAAAGTTTTATTCTGGTGTTGTATTTGATACATTTTAATGCATTGGTTATGTTGATGCTTTAGTTTTATAGTAAGTCTCTGAACTGTCATTTTGGCAGAGCCAAATGGATTCCTGTACACCCAGAAACCATTTTCTATGTTGAGTGATAACCATATAACCAAATTATGGTGCCTGGTGGTTTTGTGGGTAATTAAGGCGCTCCAGTCGGATTGAGCCTGTACAGGTTTATATCCAAGGAGTGGTTGGAGTTTATTGCTCACATAATGCCTCTCAGGGATGAGAGAGGCTGGTCACTCTCATCTTAAATATCAGGACCAATATGCCTAGCCATGGGCTTCAGTGCTCCTCATGGGGAAACACAAAATTAGATGATGAATGAATGAAAGTTTTTTAGTTTTTGTATATATTGCACTCTTGTAACTAATTAAATTTCTTCCAGGTCCAGTAGAAAGTGATAGTGATGATTATGAGTCGGACATTGATACCAGTTCAGAGAAGTCTCGCACTCGATCTTCCGAACGCCGTGGTGCTGTTGCATCTGCTTCCTCATCTGCATCTTCCACTCCCACATCAGAACCTTCCAATACAGCCAGCTCTGCCATGGACAAGTCATGTAAGGAGCCTCAGGTGAAAGCACAGCCTGTTGAAATAAAAGAGGAAGAAGAAGAAGAACAAAAACCTTGTGGTAAGGATATTGATTTGAATGCCATCATGTCAGAAATGAAAGGACTTGATAAGCCCTTGAAGAAGGAAGAAGACCGTAGTATGAAAGAAGGAACTCCAAGACTTATGTCACCTGTATTGCCAACCACCTTCATTTCACCAGAAAAGAAACTGGTTGATGCTCCTGTCTCTCCAGCAAAGCCTTCTGTGGAAAACCTCCCTAAAAAGATATGTGACTCCCCAGCTAAGTCAGTTGCTCAGGAGCCAATGAAGCTTTTGTCACCAAAGTTAGAATCTGAGGAAGATGATATTTATGAGTTTAAAGAGCCAGAGCCATTTGACTTCGGTGAGATGCGTGCAAGAAAAGATGTTCGAATTAAATCAAATATGGGTACAGCCCCATCTGAGGAATCTGATCTTGATGTCAAAGGGAAAAAAAAGGGTAGGCCAAGACGAGATGGAAAGGAGGGAGATACTGACAAAGGAGAGTCAGATAGTGATACTTCTCCAAGCCCCCAGAAGAGACTTGTTTTATCTCGGGAATATAGAGAATCACCAGGTAAGCGACAGACTCCAGAAAACAGAGATATCATGTTGAGTCATTTAGATAATGTAACTCCAGAAAAGAAAGATGCTAGTTCAGTAAGCTCAATCGTTTCACCTCCTCGTAAGATTCTGGTGAAGAGAGAAAGTTCTCTAAAAGCTGAACAGTCTGCTTTACCAAGTACAGAAGTAAAGGGAATCAAACATGAATTTCCTAAATGTCCTTCACCAAAAGCAAGTTCAGCAGAAGGCTGTAAACCATTATCATCCTTGAGAGAACCAGTAAGATTGCATATGATTCCAGTTAAAACAAAAAATGTCACAAATTTAGAAAGACCATCAGCATCTCACACTAAGAATGTTGGACCCTCTTCTCATCTTTTAGCTCAGGCAGTAATGCCTATCATAGAATCCAAGGCTTTAGCCAAACCAGTAGCAAAAACATATGATGTTAAAAATGAGAAGCCCCCACTACAGATGAAGAGTGATGATAAAATAGAAGCTAAAGTTATGCCATTTTCCCAAAGACAGCAACACATTTTCCCACATCTTCTTAATCGTTCAGAACCTAGTGAAAAACCTAGAGATCCTCCTCAGAGAATTGCTGTTCCCTGTGTACAAAGTCCACCAAGAGAAAGTGCTTCATCCTGTGACGCTGGTACAGGTCAGAGTGCAGCGGAAGTAGAGAGACTCAAAAAAGAGAGTTCTGTTGAGGAGAGCATAGAGGCTGTTGTGAAGCGGGCACGTCAAGGACAGGATGCACCGATTATAAGTGAAGATTCTGTGAAATCCCCAGACAAGAAGCGAAGGGCATCAGGTAGGACTAAGAAACCTTTAAGCAGAGAGTTTGTGCCAGACACTTCAGAGGAGTCTGATTCAGATAGCAGGCTTTCCAAACCAGAAGTGGAAAGAAGACGAGGAAAAGGACCTGCAGAAGTAAATGATAAAGTATCTGAAGGATCTAAAGGGCACAAGTCTGTATCGGAGTCACTGAGGAAAAGTGATAGAAAAGTTGATGAAATTGATGACGATGATGATAATGACTTAGATGATGATAATGATCACGAAGGTGATGATGAGGAGGAAGATGGAGATGAAGAAGTTTCAGTTCCCGTAGTTCAGGCATCAGCAAAAGGAAAAGGAGGTAAAAGGCAGGATATGAGTGTTGAGAAAGGTCAGCAGCATCAGGAGGAAGAAATGCTACAACAGAGAAAAAAACCAAGAGCTACTGCATCGGCTACTCCTAAAAGATTAGAGGAAGAGGTGGAAACGGGCTTGGGTGATCTGTTGTGTGAGGAAACTATTCCTCCAGGAAGCCCAGTGACACATGACAGTAATTCTGCTGAAGCAGAAAGTCAGCACCATCCCGAGATGAAAAACGAAATGCCATTTGCTAGTGTTCCTACAGGGAGCAGTTTTAGTAAAAGAGGACCAATGCCTGTAGGACAAGCAGTGTCTTCGGCTTCTCACCAGACCTCTACCTCTCAAACTTCACCTTTGCTACTTTCTCAGCAGCAGCTAACACATCAGTTGCAACCTCAGCTAAAACAAGGTCAACAGCAGCAGCAACAGCAACAACAACCACAACAACTGTCACTACAGCAAAAGCATCAGACTCTCTTGATTCCTCAAGTTCACCAGTCATGTCAACAAAAACTTCAGCAGCAACATCACCAGCAGAAAACAATGCATACACAAATACAACATACACATATACAAAAACAAACAATACAGCAGCAGAGTTTGCAGACCAGTCAGCAACTACCGCAACATCTAGCATTACAAGTGCAACAACAGCACCATCTTGCTCAGAAGCAGCAGCTTAACTCGACTGGGTCAAAGCAGCTCACTGGCCCTGTTCACTCTCACATGCAAAGTCAGGCAGGGAGTGGTCAGTTGCAACATCAGCAGGCAGTATCAGGATCTCAACATGGTGCTCACATTCATCCTCAGCTCACACAAGGAACCCACCTTAAACCTGGAATAATGCAGCAGCAACAGCAGCAGCAGCAAGGATCACAAGTAGTGCAGCACCCACCAACCTCAGGACAACAGCCACAACTCAGTCCTCAGGTGCATCAGCATGTGAAAGTGCAACAGCAGCAGCAGCAACCACAAGTACACCAAGGAGGCCACATGAAGATACATCAGCCTCACCACCATGGCCAGCAGCAGCAACAGCAGCCACAGCATGGACAAGTACAGGGTCAGGTTCAGCACCTGCATCAGCAGCAGCAGCAGCATAGTGGTCAGTATAGTCAAGGTCAGGGCAGCCTCCACCCTCTTCAGCGGCAACAGCAGCAGCAACCAGACCCACCCAAGCACCAGGAACAGCAGTACCAGCACCTGAGTAGGTCTGGCATTAGTGCTCCTGCACTCAACCCCAGTCTAGCATCTGCAGCAATAGCATCTAGCACCAGATCATGTAGCAGTGGCCCTAATTCTTCAGTAGCTGCCTCCCCATCTGGTTCAGGCTTGGGTATAGGACCAGTGGCTGGCCAAGGATCGAGGGTAGGAGTTGGGCTCCAGACCTCAGCACAAACAACTGTCATGGACAACACTCCACCCACAACACCTGAGAGTATAATTTCAAATTTATCAGATTCTCCCAGAGGGTAAGTATTAATTATCATAGTTGGGTACGTTAATCGTTGTCATTTTCATAGTCGTGATCATCGTCATCATATATTCATCATTGTTGTTACTGTCTTTTCATTTCCCTTGGTGACCATCCTCCATAAGAATCCCCATTACAGAGATTGGATGTCTTTCTGCTACTTCATCCATACATGTGCAGGTACAGGACCAACTTTCTGGCATTGGATGGACTGTCACCTCACTTAATCCAGACAATCATGAGAGGGAATGAAATTCCCATGGGTGCCAGACTATATTCGGTTTCAGGGATCTGACCCACTGATTCTGCCGGCTGAGGACAGGTGGATTTGGTAATACTGCGCAGTGCTTTCATGCGATGAATGGTCAATTTCCGTTGTGTTTGAACGTTCACCTAATTGACTTCGTATTCCAACCAATTCCTCATTTATTTGTATGATACCGGATTATACAGATACAAATCAAAGCAATGCTGTCTTTAATGATAAATATATGCCATTTGAATTATTAGAGATAAACGTGAACGAGATTGATAAAACTAAGGAAAGTGTCAACTGAATGCATACGGACACAGCAACTGTGGTGGGAATTCAGACGTTAATAAGGTGGTCCCAAGGTCCTATGAAGGCTTTAATGTTTTTCTCACCACAGCTACACAATGTCACAGTCTATAGTCTATACCATGCCCTTCATTACCTCATCTGCTGTTATACAACCTTACCCTAGATATGCTGAGCTTATCTTCTAATAATTGTGCACACACACACACACACACACACACACACACACACACACACACACACCTCACTGGGGCCAGTACATGCTGTTCTCAATATATATAGTGCACATACACATTTGCATTACCTTCATAGGTAACAGTAGCTTTAAAAAATCTGTATTTGTTTTGTACTCATAGTCATCATCATCATCCAGACCTCCTTTCCCACCATAGGGCAGGGTGAGGAGTAGCAATGTCCAGACAGCCCAAATTTTCCCAATCCAGTGGGCCATGCTTCCATTCACTCATCATTCATGCCCCTGGAATCCTGGCTCTATCACATACAACAAAAACGTACACCACGTTCTGTACCTTCACATAAACGTATCCGATAGAGTCATTCCGGACGCTACCATGTTGAAAAGGGGGGCCAGATCCCTGATCATGCACTGCTCCTCACAATATTCATCTAGCCAGCTCGATTTCTTGTCAGCTTCAATAGCTTCCAAACCTCTCTTCCTCACACACTCATCCACCATCTCTCTCCACCTTCTCCTTAGCATACCTTGCCTCCTCCCCCCTTCCAGTTAGCTCAGATATACCTTTTTCACTATTCTGTTGTTATCCATTCTCTCTGCATGACCATACCATCTCAGTACACTCTCTTTGATTCTGGTGTCCACAGACTTCCTCACTCCACATCTTTGCCGGATCACATTGTTTCGTATCCTATCCACCCTTTGTACTGCACATACATTCCTCAGCAGTGCCATCTCCACTACTCTTACTCTTGACTTTTCACTTTCATGCCACACCATATATTAAAGTTGGCACTAACGTTTCTTCATGTAAGCCTCGTGCAGCTGCAACACTCAAGCTTCTGTTGCTTATCAAGTCCTTCATTGCACCAGCTACTTTTCTTCCTTGTGTCACTCTACCTTTCACTTCTTTTGCAAATTTTTCTCTCTTTTCTATTACTGTACCCAGGTATTTGAACTCTCACCAATTCCACTCTCTCCATTCACTGTAACATTGCACTGGGAGTCACCATCTCTCTCAGTAACCATCACTTTACTCTTTTCTACATTTACTCTCATGGCTTGATGCTCACAGACATCAGCAAATCTCTGTACTAGCCTACCAAGTTCTTGTCCAGTATTTGCAAGCAGTACTGCATCATCAGCATACAACAAATTGGAGATATTCCATTCATTACCAATGCCATCCCCCCTCCATTACTTGTGTTTTTACTCCTCTCATCACTCCATCCATATATACAGTAGGCACGGAAAGTATTGACTTTTTTTGCTGATGTCATTCTTTTTCGCATTAAGTGAAGTAGGGTCAATACTACCCTCCCCTGTGATGCGAAATGAGCTGACGCTTTTTCAACGGGAGCTGGCAACCCTGCTTGATAGGTTTGGCACCACACGAGCAGGCTCAGTAATGTTTGGGCAGCCACAGGAGGAGGATTGTCTCTGTGTGTGATGCACCACGAGGGCATGTTTTGACTCAAATAACACAGTTATTTGGTTACCTACCACATTCTCATCATGCCTAAAGTAACCACAAGCAAGGACAAATGTGTGGAAATGATTACTTTATACAAAGCTGGCCACAAACTCCCATTTATTGCAAATCAGATGGTGTTAGACTGAGGACAGTGTGACAGTGCAGAGACTGGTGAAGCAGTTCAAGGACAGTGGGGAGGCCATTCCTCCCACTCCACTTCCCAAGCCTGGGAGACCTCGTAAGACAACCTTCAGGACCCGTCAGCTGATCTCAACGCAAGTTAGCAAGGATCCAAGGCTAACAGCACGGGATTTAAAAGAAAAGAACCCACAGTTGCTGGCAGATGTGTCTGTCAGAAGTGTGCAGCAACTGTTGCATGACGATCTGGGCTACAGGAGTTTTTGTGCTCGTAAAAAACCACTGCTAACTGCACTTCAGAAGAAAAAGAGAGTAAATTTTTGTAAGAAATATCTTGCCTGGAGTGAGGAGCAATGGAAAACTGTGCTTTGGAGTGATGAGTCAACATTTACTGTCACTGGTACCCCTTCATCACGAGTGTATTGCAAACCAGGCAGTGACCCCCTGGATCCTAAGTACACTTCCAAGTTTGTTAAATACTCAGCCTCACTCATGGCTTGGGGCTGCTTTACATATTATGGTGTTGGTAGGTTGGTAATTCTACCTGCAAATGAAAAAGTGAACCAGAACAATTATTTGGAGCTCTTATGTGATGTTGTAAGTGACTCTTTTGATAAAACCAAGGCAAGAGTATTTTTGCAAGATTCTGCCCCTGGACATGTTGCAAAGTCAGTGAAACAGTGGCTGACAGACTGTGAGGTTCCCTTTATTCGAGATTGGCCCGGAAACAGCCCAGATATCAATCCCATTGTGAATTTATGGGTGCACATGAATTGGCACATCATCTTTGCCTAAACTTGAGGCTGCAATCAAGCAGCTATGGAGCAGTTTTAGTCCATCTGTTCTGCAAAACTACGCCATCAGTCTCCCCAGACGCCTTAAGAAGATAATAAAGGTGAAGGAGAATGCCAGTAAATACTAAATTCAATGGTGAGTGTTAATTTATTTGTTTCTCCTTGCTAACCACAAGAATGTTTTCTTTTTTTAAGATGGCGTCAACACTTTCCGCGCCTACTGTATATTGAACAATCATGGGAATATCACACAACCTTGTCGCACGCCCACGCCGATCGTGAGCCATTCACATAGATGCCCATTGACCCTTACACATGCTTCACTACCATCATAAAAACTCTTGACGGCACCTAGCACCTTACCCACCTACACCATACATGCGCAAAACTTTTCACAATCCTTCTCTGGCCACTTTGTTGTATGCTTTTCCCAGATCCATGAATGCCATAAATACCTTATGGTCGTTCTCAAAAGCCTTCTTTGCTATCTGCCTCACTGCATGTATTTGATCCACATATCCTCTGCCACTCCTAAAGCCACCATGTTCTTTACTCACTAGGACTTCCAGTCTCTCTCTTACTTTATAATAATTCTTCCATATACCTTCCCTACCACACTTAATAAACCTATACCATGATACTTCTTGCACTCACTTCGCTCACCTTTATTTTTGTATAGGGGTACAATCACAGCCTTTTTCCACTCTGCTGGCACAGTTTCACTCATCCATTCCTTCTTACATATCTCCAACAAGCTCTTCATTCCACTCTCTCCACAACACTTAGGGTAATCATCTCTGCATACATGTCATCAATCCCAGCTGCTTTCCCATTTTTCAGTCATTTCACAGCACTCTTCACCTGTGCGATTGTCATGTCTCCTGGCGCTGCATTCCATCTCTACACCCTCCCAAAACCAATCATGTTTACAGCCGTTCTGCTCTCTCTATTCCTATTCTTCAGGCCTTGAAAATATTCTTTCCATCTGGTCCTTACTTCATGCCCATGGGTTAATAATCTACCACCTACATCCTTCACACCATCACATTTCTTTCTGCTTTCACTTCTACATTTCCACACCTCTTTCCAGAATAACTTCCTATTTTCAGAGTACAGTAGTTTGCATTTATTTTTCCTCTTAGATCATCATTTACCTCCTCCTTTTTCCTCTTCACTAGTCTATGGACATGCTTCTTGCTCTCAGTATAATCATTTCTTATTTCAACTGAACCCCTGTCCTGCAACCCCCCCCCCCACCTATGTGCTCAACTCCAGTCAAAGGCTTCAGTGCCTATTCCCAAGTCGCAGTAGTCCTTCTTGGGGCCCAGTAGTCCTCCTACATCTCCACATGCCACTACTTCGGCACCAGCACCCACCATCCAAATTGAATACATGCTAGGGCTGTCTCATACGGGGCTGGTGTACTGGTATTAGCGACCTCTTCCTCTTTTCTACCCCTGCTCTCTTAACCTCATCATCCCACCATGCTGTACCTTTCTTCTTTGTTGTTACTCTTGCCACACCACACACCGCTTTAGCATTTCTAACAAAGCAATCCTTATATGCATTCCACAGGCTGTCCAGATCTATTTCATTCCAATTCACTGATTCGAACTCCTCCCCTGCTTTGGTCCTCTATTCATCTGACATTTGTTTGATCCTCAACTTATCAATATTTAGTCTTTCTCCCTGACTGCTTCTCTCTCTCCTGATCCACCTCACTCCTCTCAGCTTGATCTTGCATACCACAGTCATATAATCTGACAGACTTCCCCATTGTCCTCTCATGGCCCTCGTATCATCAACCACTCCTAGCATCGACCTCTCTACGAACACATAATCAATCAGGCTTCTTTCAACGCAGTCCCCGTTTCCTCTATACCTTGTATTTTTATGTGCATTTTTTTGTTTGAAATATGAGTTACAAATGCACAACCTCCTCTCCTGACAAATATCCTTCAGTCACTTCCCATTATCATTTTCTCCAGGTATTCCATTACAACCCATTATGTTATCCTCAGGACCAGTGCCTACTCTTCCATTCATATCACCCATTATGATCACTTTATAGCTCCTGGACATTCCTCCCATTATTTCATCCAGCTCATCCCAAAACCTGTGTTTCTCTCTCTCACTCCTCTCCTCATACAGTGCATATGCTACAATCACTGCCACTTTCACCTTCTCAAACTTGAACTTGACATATACACCTCTAGCTGACACATTTGTAGTCTCTCATTCCACTCTGCCACACCTCATTCATCAACAAAGCAACTCCTTCCTTGCATCTTCCTCACCCATTCATGCCCGATCTTACACATTTCACACCCTCTCACTCCTCCACTTCACACCTTTTCATCTTTGTTTCACACAGTGCCATCACGGAATATTTCACACTCTTGAACACATTGACCACTTCCACCCTCTTGCTCTCTTCATTCATACCTCTCGCATTCCACATGTCCATGCGAATCTGCCCATTTTGTTGGGGCCCTGGTCAGGTGTTTGGCCCTCTGAGGCTTTCTGAAACAACTCCCATGCTTAAGTGATATTGGATAGGGGAACCTGGGGGACACTTAAAAAAAAAATTCCTGGTTATATGGTTACCATCCAGCATATTCAATGGTTTCCTGTGTAGAGGAGACTCAGTTTAGAGATCATATGGCATCTCACTTAGTGTGGAGATCATATGGCATCTCTACATTGAGTGAGTGGATGATGGGCACCCCATTCCACCACATAGTCAGATTCAGTAAAATTATTTCTTGCATTAATAAGTTTGGTGGTGGATGGGGGCTTCCAATGTAGAGATGCCATATGATCTCTTCACTGAGTGACAGACAACCCAATTGGTTTCCTGTACCCAGGAAGCCATTTACTACACTGGGTGGTAACCATATAACCGGGGTTTTTGTCCGGGTTAAGTGTCCTCCAGATTCCCCCATCCAAAATCACTTAAATTTCAGAGAGCCTCAGAGGGCCTAATACCTGCCCAGGGCCCCAACCAAATGGGCAGATTCACATGGACATGTGGAAAGTGAGAGGTGTGAATGAGGAGAGCAAGAGGGTGGAAGTGGTGAATGTGTTCAAGAGTGCGAGATATGCCGTGATGACGTTGAGTGAAATGAAGATGAAAGGGTGTGAAGTGGAGGAGTGGGGGTGTGTGAAATGCATAAGATCGGGCATGAATGGGCGAGGAAGTTGCAAGGAAGGAGTTGTGTTGTGGTGGTAGTAGTAGTAGTAGTAGTAGTAGTAGTAGTAGTCGTTCCCTAGGCAGTCTGGCCGAACAGCCCCGAATCCCTAAGGAAGGCCACGGCCGAGACCGGGCTTTCCCACAGAGCTCTCAAGGAGTGTATGTTGTGTTGTTGGCGTACGTGATTGTGTGCAGTGCAATAGTCCATGATGTGCTTAATTGTATGGGGTGCTGTGTTACATCCTGAACAGGCATCAGCGATGGAGTCATCCAGCCTCTTCTGATAACTTAAGAGGGCTGGATGATGCCCACATCTCAGCCTGGCCAGGTGGACCTTGTCCTCACGAGGAAGATAGGATTCAGAAGGATGGAAATCAGAAGGCCGTGCATGCAGCTGCGAGGAAGATAGGATTCAGAAGGATGGAAATCAGAAGGCCGTGCATGCAGCTGTGTGTTGTCTTTAAATGACTGAATGGAGTGGCAAGTGATTTGAGTATGAATATGCTTCTGGGAGCTGGTCTGAGGCAGGGGGGGGGAGATGACAGTATTTGTGTGTAATATCGTGTGCTGGGTGTTGTTTTGATGTTCCTTGGTGTGTGTGGATGTGCTGCCATGTAGTGTGGTGGATATTGTGGGTTTGTAGAGGCAGCAGCAAGAATTTGGGTGCCTCTCATGTTTAGATGATCCTTGATTTTGAGGACTTTGGTTTCTTGGTGTAGGTGGTCTGTAGGTGTAGTAGCTTGCAGCCTGTGATTATTTTTAGGGCCTTGTTTTGTATGGTCTGAAGTGTGTTGTAGTGTGTTTTAATGAGGTTAGGAGCCCAAGCAGGGCTTGCATAATTCATCACTGAACGTATATATTGTTTGTATACTGTGGTGGTGGTTTCTTTGTTGTGTCCAAATGTTGTATGGGCAAGTGACCTGAGGGCATTGAGTCTAGGCGTTAATTTATTTTTGATGTTTGCAATGTGTTGTTTAAATGACAGTGATGTATGTTACACCAAGGATTTTGGGTTTGTGTGTGTGTGGTAGGGGAGTGTTGTTTATGGTGAGGTTTGGGATGTGACTGTGTTGTGCTGTCCAGTTTGTTAGAAGGGTCACTGTAGATTTGGCTGGGGCTATTTTGAGTTTGTTTGTAGTGAACCATTCGTGTAGTGTGTTGAGGTTAGGTTGGAGGATGTGTGCGGTTGTGTTTGCGTTTTGGCATGTACATGTAAGTCTTATGTCGTCTGCATAGGAAGCTATGTGTATCTGTGGTGTGTGGGGTGTGGGTATGTCATGCATGTATAGGTTAAAGAGTGTAGGGGACAAAACAGATCCTTGGGGGATGCCATTTGTGAAGTTTCTGATGTTTGAAGACTGACCAGCAAACTGACCAGCAAAAGTTACATGTGCACATCTGCCTGCTAAGTAGTTTGCCAGCCATTTTTTTGTGTTATTGTGCATGTTTGTGTTGAATATTTTGTTTGTGAGGTTGTGGCGGGGGATGGAGTCAAAAGCTTTACTAATGTCTAGTGTGACAAGGAGTGTTCGATGTGGTGGCCTAGCTGAATTCTTGCCATCAAAAACTCTCTGTGTAAGGTCTGTAAGAAGAGTGTTTGTGGAGTGTACTGGCCTAAAACCATGTTATGATGGGGCTAGAGGGGGGTGAGATGTAACTAGTTGTAGTACCAGTCTTTCAGTGACTTTGGAGGGGGTGCAGAGGAGTGTGATGGGACGGTGTGAGGAAGGTAACGTGGGGTCTTTGTTGGGTTTGGGGATATTGATGGTAATGCCATGCTTCCAGATGTTGAGTATTATGTTGTGTGAGTAGCTGTAGTTTGATATGTTGGTGAGTGCTTTTATGCCTTGTGGTCCAAGGTGTTTAAGGTGTATGTTGCTTATGTTGTCTGGTCCACAGGCGGATGAGTGCTTGATGTTGCTGGTGATGTGCTTTGTTTGGTTGTAAGTGAAAGGTGCAAAGTCTGGGTCTGTGGGGAACTGTCTCTTATGTCAGATGATACGTCGGTCGTCACGATGGGGGTTTAGGTGGCTGACATGTGAAAAGTGATTGATGAGAGCATTTGCTTGTTGTTTGTTTGAAGGTATGGTGTCTGTTGTTGTGATGGCAGCATGTGATTGTGTAGTGTTGCTGTTGGAGAGTGTGTTGCTGTTTAGTGTTTTGTAGAGTTTGCTGGTGTTTATTTTGTGATCAAGTGTTTGGAGATAATTATTCCAATTTAGTGTTTGCTGTTCTGATATTATATTGTTTATTTGAGTGTTGGGTTCTTGTATTTGTTGTACTGTGTCATGTGTATGGGGTGTTGGAGAGTGTCATAGTGTGTCCCGTTGTCTGATGAGGCCTTGAATTTCTGGTGTGTTGTTGATGAAAGAGGTGTGGCAGAGTGGAATGAGAGTCTACAAATATGTCAGCTCGAGGTGTATGTATGTCAAGTTCAAGTTTGAGAAGGTGAAAATGGCGGTGATTCTAGCATATGCACCGTGTGAGGACAGGAGTGAGAGAGATAAAGGTTTGAGGATGAGCTGGATGGAGTGGTGGGAGGAATGCCCAGGAGCTATAAAGTGATCATAATGGTTGGTATGAATGGAAGAGTAGGCACTGGTCCTGAGGATAACATAATGGCTTGTAATGGAGTACCAGGAGAAAATGATAATGGGAAGCGACTAAAGGATATGTGTCAGGAGAGGAGGTTGTGCATTTGTAACTCATATTTCAAACACAAAGCTGCACACAAATATGCATGGTATAGAGGGAATGAGGATCTTGTAGAAAGAAGCCTGATTGATCACCTGCTCGTACAGAGGTTGATGCTGGGAGTGGTTGCTGATATGAGAGCCGTGAGAGGATGATGTGGAGGCCTGTCAGATCATATGGGGGAAGGCGGTAGCTCGATCGGTAGAGAGTTGGCTTGCGGTCCTGTGGGACCCAGGTTCGAATCCTCGCTGGTGCAGGGAACAGTTTAAGGATTTGAATTTCATTAAATCAGGCTTACTGATCTACCAGAAGACCCGCCGACATGTCGTAAAAATGACCCCGCTAATACCAATACACCAGTCCTTTATGAGACAGCCCTAGCATGTATTCAATTTGGACGGTGGGTGTTAAGCGCCGAAGTGGTGACATGTAGATTGTAGGAGGACGACTGGGCCTTGATAGCAGGCTGTGAAGCCTATGCCCAGTGTCGGACACATAAAAAAAAAAAAAAAAAAGATTGTGGTGTGCAAGATCAAGCTGAGAGGGGTGAGGTGGATCAGGAGAGAGAGGAGCAGTAGGGAGAAAGACTGAAAGTTGAGAAGCTGAGGATCAAAGAAATGGAAGATGATTACAGGACCAAAGTAAAGGACGAATTAGAGTCAGTGAATTGGACTGAAATGGATCTGGACAGCCTGTGGAATGAAAATAGGGATTGCTTAGGTAGGAATGGTATAGTGGTGTGTGGTGTAACAACAAAGAAGAAAGGTATGGCACGGAGGGATGATGAGGTTAAGAAAGCAGTGGAGGAAAAGAGGAAGAAGTGGCTAAATTGGTTGCAGGACAGGGTTCAGTTGAAATAAGAAGTGAATATATTGAGAGCAAGAAGCACGTAAAGAGACTAGTGAAGAGGAAAAAGGAGGAGGTAAATGATGGTTCAGGAAAAATAATGAATGGATACTACTTTGAAAATAGGAAGATATTCTGGAAAGAGGTGCGGAAATGTATAAGTGAAAGCGGAAAAAATGTGATTGTGTGAAGGATGTACGTGGTAGATTATTAACCCATGGAGATAAAGTAAGGACCAGATGGAAAGAATATTTTGAAGCCAGGAGAATGGGAATAGAGAGAATAGAGCAGCTGTAAACATGATTGGTTTTGGGGGTGTGCTGAGAAGGAATGCAGTGCCAGGAGATGTGACACTTGCACAGGTGAAGAGTGCTGTGAAGCGGCTGAAAAATGAGAAAGCAGCTGGAGCTGAAGAGGTGTATGTAGAGATGATTAAGTGTTGTGGAAAGAGTGGAATGAAGTGCTTGTTGTAGATATGTAAGAAGGCATGGATGAGTAAAACTGTGCCAGCAGAGTGGAAAAAGGCCGTGATTGTATCCCTGTACGAAAATAAAGGTGAGCAAAGTGAGTGCAAGAATTATCGTGGCATAAGTTTATTAAGTGTGGTAGGGAAGGTATATGGAAGAATTATTACAGAGAAGGTAAGAGAGATATCAGAAGTCCAAGTGAGTGATGAACAGAGTGGCTTTAGGAGAGGCAGAAGATGTGTGGATCAGATATTTACAATGAGACAGATAGCTTGTGAGAAGGACCATGAAGTGTTTATGGTATTCATGGAAGTGGAAAAAGCATACAGCAAAGTGTACAGAGAAGGATTGTGGAAAGTATTGCACATGTACAGTGTAGATGGTAAGCTGCTATAGTGGTACAGACTTAAAGTGGCATGTCCATTCAGAGAGAGAGAGAGAGAGTGAGTTCATCCTGTGCCTGACTGTCACTCTCATCACTATTGGAGGGGGTTTTGACTCTCTCTCTCTCTCTCTCTCTCTCTCTCTCTCTCTCTCTCTCTCTCTCTCTCTCTCTCTCTCTCTGTCAAGATACATTTTGGGCTATCTTTTTTTTTACATTATATTGTACATATTGTAAATCTGACTTTATTTCCACACCACCCAGGAGGTAAAAGTCTTGCCGCAAATGAGTGTGACATGAGGAAGCTTTCCCCAGCTGAGACTGGGTCTGTGTGTTGCCGGACACGAGAGTTTAATGTATTTTTTTTTTTTTTACTAAGAAATTGGAATATTTTTACTTATATTCCTGCACATTATCTTATAATCATAACTGTGACATTATTACCCACCCCAGAACTACGGTAAAAGTGGATAAAAGTGACAACATTTTTTTAGCAATGCTGTAAAATATTTATGCCACGTTTCTGTATTGCCGTATAAATATTTTATGCATAATAAGGTTTCTGTTCTTCCATGTATAATGATACATACGTTAAAATTGTATTCATATGTGTTTGCCTTATCTGCGATGCCTCTTACAAATATAACAGCCGTTTCACATCATGGGTTTGGGAAACTTAGAAACACCGTACGCAGAGTCCAGCCCCACCCAACGCGCCACCTTAAGTTTGGACCACTATAAGTGCCATCAAAAGATTTTATGACGGTAGTGAAGCATGTGTAAGGGTTTATGGGAATCTAAGTGAATGGTTCACGATCGGTGTGGGCGTGCGACAAGGTTGTGTAATGTTTCCATTCTTGCTCACTATGTATATGGATGTGGTGATGAGAGGAGTGAAAACATGAGTAATGGTGAGAGGAATGTCGTCTGTAATGAATGGAATATCTCAATTTACTTGCAAATACTGGTCAAGAACTTGGTAGGTTAGTGTAGAGTTTTGCTGATGTCTGTGAGCGTCATGCCTTGAGCGTAAATGTAGAATAAAGTGATGGTTATTGAGAGAGAAGATAACTCCCAGTGCGATGGTACAGTGAATGGAGAGAGACTGGAATTGGTGAGAGAGTTCAAATACCTGGGTACAGTGATAGAAAAGAGAGGAAAATGTGCAAAGGAAGTGGAAAGTAGAGTGACACAAAGAAGGAAAGTACCTGGGGTAACGAAGGCCTTGATAAGAAACAGAGGCTTGTGTGTTGCAGCTGCATGAGGTTTACATGAAGGAGTGTTAGTGCCAACTTTAACATATGGATGTGAGACTGTAGTGTGGCATGAAAATGAAAAGTCAAGAGTAAGAGCAGTGGAGATGGGACTGCTGAGGAATGTATGTGGAGTACGGAGGGTGGATAGGATACGAAATAATGTGATTCGTGAAACATGGAGTGAGGAAGTCTGTGGACACTAGAATCGAAGAGAGTGTACTGAGATGGTATGGTCATGTGTAGAGAATGGATAACAGTAGAGTGGTGAAAAGGTTTATCTGAGTGAATCTGAATGAGGGAGGAATTGAGGTAGGCCAAGGAGGAGGTGAAGAGATAGGGTGGATGAGTGTGTGAGGAAGAGAGGTTTGGAAGTCGATGAGGCTAAGGAACTGACAAGAAATCAAGCTGGCTGGATGAATGTTGTGAGGAGTAGTGCATGATCTAGGATTTGGCACCCAATTTTAATGTGGCAGCGTCTGGATTGACTCTATCGGATACGTTTATGTGAAGGTACAGAATGTGGTGAAAGTTTTTGGCGTATCCAATAGAGCCAGGATTCCGGGAGCTTGAATGATGAGTGATTGGAAGCGTGGCCCATTGGATTGGACAAATTTGGGCTGTCTGGACATTGCTACTCCTCACCCTGCCCTAAGGTGGGAAAGGAGGTCTGGGTGATGATGAATAATTTTGGTGTTTTATTTTCCTGAACATTTTCATAAGTATTGTAAGAGACAAATATACAGACAGACAGGTGGACACGCTATCCCCGGCCACCATGCACCCTCTCATCAAGTATGATATATCTCTGTCCCCTCGACAGAGAGGAGCCGGGAAAGTAATGGCTTACATCGTTGTAGAATGAGTCAATTTTTGTTGATGGTGGAAGAAAGGAAAGTAAGATAAAAGCAGACCCCATGAGAAAATGAAAGTTGAACTATGCTGCTATAATAAAACCGCGTGCAATGTAAACGCAGTCAAGCATAATGAAATGAATTTAAACCAATAAATCAGTCTCTGACTGTTGTCTGTATGCGTCCAGTTGCGACTTTACTTAGTTTTGTTATCAGTGTCATTCAGGTTTATCTCTA
The DNA here is from genome assembly GCA_018397915.1 of Birgus latro. Taxonomy (NCBI): domain Eukaryota; kingdom Metazoa; phylum Arthropoda; class Malacostraca; order Decapoda; family Coenobitidae; genus Birgus; species Birgus latro. The sequence goes on from JAGKTI010009891.1 coordinate 23,007, forward strand.
ATAATTTAAAAGGCACAAATTTATCATTAAAGATGTCATTGCTTTAATTTGTATGTGTATAGTCCGGTATCTTGCAAATAAATGAGGGCATTTGTTGGAATACAAACTCAATTTGGTGCACATTCAAACATGACAAGAATTGACCAATCACCTCCCTAGAGTATTGCACAGTGTAACTAATTCCACCCGTCCTCAGCTTGCAAAATCAGTGCGTCAGACTCCCTGAAACCGACTATAGTTTACTGGACGGCCACAGAGAATGTTGAGTGTAGTGCATGATCATTTGGATTGCCTACACTGTGTCCGATTCTTGCCTCTTTTTAATTACATTTAACACTGTCTATGCCTTCTAATAAAGATGCAGGTGTCAGTGATGGTGTCAGTCTGTTTCAGTACAGTCAAACCTTGATCATGGTCAATTGGTCCACAAAACAGCTGCCATGATGCAATCTCTCAATAACCAAATAAAGCAATAAATGGTAGTTAATGTTAATTGGTTTAGGGCTCACAAGTTTACACGTAGTTTTTTGCCCAAACCCCATAATAAGACTGAAGGGACTGGATCAGCAGTGTTTACACCGATTCTGCTGCTTTCATCAGGAACCAGACAACCCTTTTCTCTCAGATTTCTCCTGACTAACTTAGTGAGCCAGCACAGTAATCAGTGTATTTTGTTTGTGAATATAAAATTCGCACAATTATCTGTTCCTAACTATCAGAAAAGTACTAAATATGACTCACACTCTCTCTCTCTCTCTCTTTGTATGTATGTATGTATATATAAATATATATTCTGCATGAAGTGCATCCATATGGGCAACACAGCCCGTCACATTTTATAAATTTACACTTTGCGAAGGACAGGATCCCATGTTAAAATGGCTTTATGGGCGACACATCCTGAATTTCCGTATATTGATTCACCAGTACCTATCCCTAACTAAAATGCAAAAGGAAAGCTTACAATAGAAACATGCAAGACTAATATTGTATATTTATTATGAAAATTCAAGACTTTGCCAGCATTGTACTGAGGATAGATAATGCCAATTGTTGTGGTGGTACCTGAGGCCGTACCACAGAAGCTGAATCAAAATACTCTCAGCGTTTCTGCACGGTCCTCATCCTGTGCCTGACTGTCACTCTCATCGCTATTGGAGTCTTTCTCATCGCTATTGGAGTCTCTCTCTCTCTCTCTCTCTCTCTCTCGGAATGGTTTGTGGGCCCTTAGCCTTTGGGTCCTTCTTTCTTGCATTAAAAAAAAAGAAAAGAAAAAAAAGGTAATCCATTGTCTCCATCCTCGGTACACTCATACACGTGAAAAATCCTTTTGGTAATAAATCATTCTGAATCATTACGGATCGAATTTTTCATTACCAAATTGCCCCACACCTGGTAATGAAAAATACCAAATGGCAACCCTGGTGACAATTGTGCCGGCAATTAATGAATACTCTTAAAGCACAATATTGTGTGGCCGGGTGTATGGAATGCACATCTTAGTTTGCAATAGGTTAGGTGTTGCCTGTTGCTGCTTCTGGAAACCCTCAAAGTCCAGGTCAGATACTACAGACAATAAGTCATCATCCTCCTGCTGTGGCCACCACTCACTCACACACCAGCCGCACCCCGCCACACATACTCACCAGCCCCACACTTACCCATCGCACGCTACAAATTGTGCTTGCGAGTTTGAGAGAATACCTTATTTGCCTCAATTTTTCATCCCGGTCACACATTGCAAGTAGCAAATGCACTTTCTAGATAATTATTTATTATCAGACCCCCGTCACACTTTTGGCAAGACGCATTTTGTGAAGGCACACTTTAGGTGAGATGAATATACAGTGGGGCCCCTTGGATAGCGACCTTATTAGTCTGCCAAAATGGCCGCTATCCATGAAATCGCTATCTGAGGGGCAAACTTCTTACCTAAAAAAATTAATATAGTCCTGGACTTTTTCAGCTATACCCCTAATTTTCTCCATTACCCATCAATATCATGTCATATTTTTTCAGTACTGTAATAAGATAAACGTATACTACATATTTAAAGAATTATCTTTTTCTTTTCCTCCAAGCTGTATTGTTTCTTTACCTTGCCACGCATGTATTCGCTGGCCTTTTCGGTCACTTTTAAACTATCTGCACTTCCTGTTTTTTTCCCTGAGCCACTACCACCACCACCACTTGGTCCAGCCCCCAAAGTTAAAGCCATGATATTAGAACACTCAATAGCCAGACAATAAATGGAAGGTCACAAAAAACTTTAACAATGGCGAGACTGTGACGACTTGAATGAACGCGCAGCACATGGATAAACGAACAATCTTCTTCTTCTTCTTGGGTTCACTGCGGGGAGGTTCACCTTCCACCCATCAGTATCACCTAGATACCGGCATTCCCCCAAGAGAAAAGTAAAGGTAAAGGAAAAATTTCAAGCTAGTTTGTAAAATTTGGTAGGAGAGAGATAGTTGGAGGTTATTTATAAGAAAAGCTTAAGATACGTTCTTTCACTCCACATGGGTCAATGAATACAACGATAGACTCGCACTCACTATCAGTGTTACCAGGGTCCGACCTTGGCAACTCTGCCCACCTGCTCGCCACGTGTTAAATCGTTTCATTTCGTTTTTGAAGGCTCCAACATGCTTGCATGCGTCGGCCTTGGTCACCTAATGGCAGCTCTCCATGCTGCTCGATCTTTGGCAACCTCCCTGTTCAGTCCTTTAACCCTTAAGTCACACTTAATGACCTCGTCCAATGTCTTTCTCGGTCTACCCCTCCCAACCCCTCCCCCAATATTAACACTTCTCACCCTCTGTACCCAATTATCATCCCCCATCCCCTCCACATGTTCAAACCACCTAAGCCTACCTCTCCTCTTCACAACACCAATACACTCCAGTCCCATCCTACCTCTCAACTGTTCCATCGTAAACCCAGCCCCCCCAGGCCTTGCATGCAGGGACTCACTGCACATCCACTTAATCATTGTCATTTCTGTACATTTAAACCTGCGAATATCCTCTTCCTTTACTGCCCAGGTCTCACTACCATACAGCATCACACTCCTAACACATTCTGCATACAAAGACCCCTTAGCACGTAAGGAAAGTCCCCTCAATGTCAAGAGAGGCAACAGCTCCTGAATTTCTTCCAACCACTTCTCACCCTAGCAACCGAGCTAACTCCAGCCCCACCTCTGGCACATAACATGTCTCCCAAATAAAAACTCCTCCACACACTCAAGAGACTTGCCAGCAAGTTCAACCCTCTTATGCCTAACAATCTCCACCTGCTCTCCCCAACACGCCGCACACACGAAATCAGCATTATCTCGCAGTCTACCTGTAATACCACTACATCTCTTGTGCACCCATTTATCACAAACACTACACAAGATGGAATTACTTCCCACACCCTTGTGGCAAACTGCACATGGCCACTCTCCCTCTCCCTCTTCTCTGATTGTACCGCCACCAACCCTAGATATCATCTCTTTTGTTTTATCTGCATTTACCCTTAAGCCCTTGTGCCCCATACCATCTCTCCATTTCTTAAATCTTTCCTTCGCCTCCTTTTCATTCTCTGCAGTCAACACCAAATCATCAGCTTACAACATCTCCCATGGGAGTCCATCTCTGAAGTCACGTGAGAGGGCTTCAAGCACCAAACAACAAGGGACTCAAACTGACCCCTGATGCACACCAGCATTCACGGAAAACTCATCACTCAAAGCTCCATTCACTCTTACCTGGGTGCGAGCACCCATGTACATGGCCATCACCACCCTAACCAGCCACTCTTCCAACCCTAGCTTTCTCATTGCCCACTTCACCACCTCTCTAGGGACTCTGTCAAAGGCCTTTTCCAAATCAACAAAAACAAAATACAATTCCCTTTTCTTGCCAATATATTTCTCCTGAAGCTGTCAAACAATGAATATGGCATCAGTGGTCTCCCTGCCTGGCATAAACCCAAATTGCATCTCATCGATATTCACTCTTTCTCTAATCATACCTTCTAGAACTCTCTCCATTACTTTCATCATCTGATCTAAGAGCTTTATACCTCTGTAATTTCCCCTTTCCAGGGCATCACCCTTCCCTTTGTACACATTTACAATTACACTCTTCAGCCAATCATCTGGGACAACACACTCATATATAATCATGTTTATCAGGTCAGTGACTAACCTCACCCCAGTATCTTCTGAAGCCTTCAACATTTCGGCAGTCAACCCAGACACACCTGCCGCCTTCCCCACCCGCATCCTGCCTATTGCCTCACTCACAGTAGCAGCGTCAATCAAAGGCCAAGGCCCAAACACCGGATCAGCTAGCTCCAAACCTTCCCTATCCCAATCAAACTCCTCATTCAACAACTGGCTATAATGCTCTCTTCATGCATCTTTAATATCCCCACTGTTCACCACTACCCTTCCTTCATCATTCTTCACACACTGCTCACCTACAATGTCCCGATTATCCTTCTTCACCTGATTTGCTACCCAAAAAATCATATTTTTCCTTTCTCCATGATTTAGATCATCAAGTAAAAGTCTCTGTGACTCAGACTTCACCCTGTATACCTCTCTTCTAGCCCTGCACTTGGCAGCCAAGTACTCCTCCCTTTTACCACCCTTCTTCCATTCCCGGAAAAGCCTTCTTTTCTCCTTAACTGCGGCTTCTACACCCTCATCCCACCACCAAGTTACTTTATGTCTTGGTGGGCCTCTTGTCCAATCGCATATTGCATCGGTAACTCTCAAGAGGTTGTTCTTAAGGGCTCTATACTGTTCATTAATGCCTCTATCTTTTGCTTCCTGTTCAGCCACCACTCTCCTCATCTCACTATAAAAGGCATCCCTTACTGATTGGTTTCCCAGCTTCCATATTTTCCTCTAAGGTACATATGTCCTCCTCATCACTCGCTCCTTAAGCACTATGTCACAAATCAACAGTTTGTGCTGCTGCTGCACACACTTCTCGCTTCCTATAACTTTAACATCCCTCACTAACCTCCTATCAACCCTCCTGAGCGGAAAATAATCTATCTGACTACTATTTCCCCCGGACTCGTACGTAATCACCCGACTAGCAGATTTACGCTAACCATTCATCATTAATCGCTATGAGATAGTTTCATTCCTGTCGCTATCCATGGATTCGATAATTAAAAAAACGCTATCTGAGAGGCTCCACTGTACACATATATCGTCATCAGCCATTGAGGTCCACTGCAGGAAGTAGGGACGATACAAGCCATGTATCTCTACCCAGTGGCTTAGGCTGTCTGGTAGAATCATTTACATATATATATATATATTCTCACAGTCAGGTCACCTAAGACATGGTTAATTGGTTCTGGACCGTGCCCGTGCCATACAGATCCGTGCCATAGATATAACTAAGTCTATGGGAAAAATGGTACAGTATTTGGTTCTGGACCTTCACCCAAAGCTCCCCTATTCATCCCATGTCTCCCCATTTTTCCACACTGTACACATGTATACAAGCAATCAGTCAATGCACGTATTACACATAACAACAGGGACAAAAAACGGGAGGGTGATCAGCCTCGTGTCTACTTGGACAAATACCGCGCATTGCAGATTGAGCGATAAAAAGCTAAGTAGATCAACTGGCTGATCAAAACATTCAAGATGGCAGAGGCTTCCTGATCAAGCACTGATTGAAGAAGTTTATTTGATAACGTTTGTATGCTCAAGTGCCAACAAAACTCGCATTTAACACATTAATAATCATTCTTTTATACGTGATAATGATGATGGGAGGCATTATACTTTGTCTTAGCTCAGAGATAGGTGCTTCATCACTAACTCGTTCGTAGCAGTTTTACAAACAAACCTATTAAGCAGTCACAATACCCAAAGAATCTTTAGTGTTTCATTACTTAACACAATGAATTTGGTGAAGTTTTACCTCCTCATAAGAGAGAAAAAAGTCCACAGTTGGAGCATTTGTAGTATGGAGCTGAAGTGGTCACCATCATCTTTGTTTACAAACAGGGGAACGCTCTGACCACCTGGGGAATTTGCCTGCATGTTTCAAACCATGCCATGTCCGTGCCATGGGTATGGTTTATGTGCGTGGTTGTTTTTTTGGTTCTGGCACCTTGCCGTGTCATAGAAAACCGTGCCATAGAAGTACACGCCATAGGTGACTTGACTGTATACACACACACACACAGTAATACCTTGTTATACAATACCCCTAGATGTGATACCCCAGCTTAACGATGGGTAGAAATACCACCATACCCTGCCCAACAATGGCCAAACCTTGGTTTAACGATGGGTTTTGATTTATTTTACCGATTTTGATGATATTTTAGACAGATTGTGTTTAGGTTGATTTATAAACTGTTTTTAGACTTAGATTAATATGTTTTAGCCATAGGTGGAGTGAACATGTCATTTTGGGGTACAATTTACTAAGCTTGATTTTTTTCCAGGCTTATATTTGACACTTTTCAGATTTTATTTGTTAGTTTTAATGAGTTATTTACAGGTATTAGGCTTAGGTTAGCTTCCTTGACAGCTGTTAGGCCATTTAGATTGGCTTTAAACTTGTTTTTGGGCTCATTTTGGTGGGTTTTGGGTTTGTTTGGGGGAAAAACCCAAGGCTGGAAAACGCTTCACATTACTTTACTTGTTAAAAGTACCTTGATGTACGATATCCCGCCTAATGATTGGGTTTTACCTAACCAATTACATTGTTAAACTGGGGTATGCCTG